>VZUA01015271.1:20648-31978 GCA_013401035.1 Horornis vulcanius
TTTTTTTTTAATAAAAAGTGTCCAAGGCAGACAACATATTTATGAAGACATCCTGGTCTTCACTATGTGGATGTGCAAGATCTCAGCAAATATTAACAATATTTGAGAGAGATGAGCCACAAGTGACCATGGTTCAGCATCCTACCAGCAGAGATCCAGCCAAGTCTTTGTGCTGGATGATTTAGATTTGATTTTGATTTGGTAGAGGAGGAAAGACCAGGGAAGATGTGATGCATATCCTATTTACCCATCACTATGGGTCTTCCCTCCTCCTGCAAATCTAAGATACTTACTCAGCTCTTTCCAGATCCACCAAATACCCCTAGAAAAAGCTGTCTTCAGAGAAAAGACTCTGAAGAACTGAATTTTCTCTCCCATCTTAAAGTTCTGATTCTGAAGGAAATGTATCCATTTTGACTAAAAAAATCCAAGCAGCACATGGGCTGTTGAGAGCATTTTCATAAGATGACCACATTGAATTGATTTCTGGCATTAAGGCCCCAAAAGCTTGAGCAGCAACATGCTTCCACATTCTTTCCTCCCTAGTAACAAAGATGGACAGTGACAAACATCCATTCTGCATGAGGTACACATTAAAAAAAAGAAGAATTTATCTGGACTTAATCGAAACTTGTCTTCATACCAACATGAAGCGATGCCTTGAGAACAGGGCTCTTTACTAAGAACATTTTTCTTTTTACCTTCAACTGATTATGGTTTCCTTGCTTTTCAAACACTAGCTTCAAGCCATATGTGTCTCCACATCAGTTTATCTGCTGCTTTCAACTTCTATCAGCCCCTGTTTTTACTCAAACAGGAAAGAATACAGAATGTTCTAGTTAAAGTCTATTTTTGAATATAATAAAGCTATGCAAGCCCATTTCCATTTTCTGGTGTCTCCAACAAACAGACTACCCAAGTTCATTAGGACGACAGTTTCTTGGCAATCAAGTCATTTTTCATTGTGTCTATAAGAACTTATTTCATTAATCCTTTGGCTCACTCACAAATCCCCATGCTCAGCACCAAACAAAAGGACCCGCATTCTGTCATCAAGTCCACACCTTGGGCATTTTTTTCCTCAAGTGTTGCTGGGGATGGTGGGGTGAAGGAAGAAGTCAAGCAAGGGAAGACCTGAAAGTCAACCTAAGCAGGTCTTTGGCCTCTCCTTCCTTTGTGCTCTGCCTCATTAATAATCTAATGAGGGATGGGATTTTGTTTATTTGGTTTGGAGTTTTTATGGGGTTTTTTTGGCTTGTTTTTTGAGTGGGTTTGAGGGATTGGTGGGGGGGGGCAAGGGAGTAACACATATGCTTTTAAATTCACCCTGTTCTTTAACAATCCCTCTCAGAATCTATTTCAGAAAACAAAGCTGAAATCTGTTACTAAAAGATAAGGAAACATTTCTGGAGCCCTCTTAAAGAGTTTCTTCCATGATCTGCACTCCATAATTGCAGAACTGCACGCTTCCCTGCTGTCAGCAGCCCTGCCTCTGCTGTGGGTTTATTTGGGACAGGCTCAGTGCAAGGGCACCCACGATGGCAGCGTGGCTCCTTGGCAGCTCCTTCTGCTGAGCCAGGGCCACAACAGGGCACAGCTTGTGGCTGAAGCTCAGCTCAGAGGCATGAGAGTAATGCAAATGACAACTGCTTAATATTAAATAGTGATAAATATGCTCATATTACCCACAGTAAGAGACATTAATGCAGACATGTGCTCACCATACAACCGAGCCTCACAAAAAGGAGCACTCCCTCTCCTGATGTCCACACTGGGCAGGAGCTGGAGCACTGGCTCCTGGCTAGGCACTGAGGAGGCTCTGAGGCTCACACCACCTCAGACATCCTCATTTGGGGATTTTCCACTCAACTGGATTTTGTAAACAGCATCCCTCAGCTGTTACGGGGGTTTGATATTTAACTTTAACTTAAAACTTGCAAATCAAGTAAAGTGGACAATTCATCCTCATGCAACACACCCTGACCTTGTCTTTCTCTCCTGGACAGCAGCACAGCTATCCCTCCCTGCCAGCCCAGTCACCCTGATCATCTTGCTGGAGACCTGCATGGTGGAGTCACCTCTTTATTATTGCTGTAAGAGAATTCATTTCCAGCCTCAAAGAGTACAAAATTAAATAGATGCATTTAACTTCTGGTTTCTTTTGGTATCTCAAGCCGCAAGGACAGACCTGAAGAGCTGGGCTAGGCTGCAGGCTGGGCAGCTCCAAAGCTCTTTTGCTGTGGCTGCTGGCTCAACCCTCTTACTCCTCACCACCAAGGAAGTATTAAACCAGAAGGATGTGTTGCTTTTGGAAGCAAATTTAAGCAGAACATCCAGCTTTAGCACAGGACTGAAGAAAGTTCTCAACCTAACCTCCAGGGTACAAGCTCCCCTCACATCCATGGGAACTTCTCCTTTCAGAAGAAAGGAAAAAAGTAGTGGATAAACCACTGAAAACAGATCTTGCTTTCGCCTCAGTGCCCATTCCCATCAACCAGGGAATGCTGCACAAAGGAAAACCTGGTCTTAATGTCAGCCATCAACCACCACTCTGACACACAAAGCCAGGAATAAACTAATCCAACACAGAAGGACAGCAACAAAACAAGGTCCTGCTACAAGTTTGCTCAACAGAACATAAGCCAGGAGGGACTTCAAAGTAAAATCCTCCTTGCACAACACCCACAGAGCCCAACCAACATTGTGATGATTCAGAATATCCCGAGTGACACCATCCCAGAGTGCTCTGAGGCTGCCCAGGCCAAGAGAAGAGAGGCTGAAAACAAGGCTGGCAGCACCACAGGGTGACAAGGAAAATCAAAAAGAGGGTTTTGTGCATGTCCTCATGATCAATAGGAAGCAGAGAAGCTCAGTTTTCTGTTGGTTTGTTTTTGTTTTTTTAATCTGCTGGTACAAATTAATCTCTAATTTATAATTTCATAAGACAGAGGATCTCTAGGAAAGAACCATTCTTAAGCAGATTGTGTAGTATAAATACATTACCTGCTGCTGCTTCCTGCTAGAACACATATCAGCACAGAACCAGGCAGCACAAACCTCTTAAGATTTATTGGAAGAAAGCCTTTATATTCACAAGAATCATCACACATTGAGCAAAACAGACTGATAAAATTGGCCTTTGCAAAGGATATCTGCTGAGACACACATTTCCTACCCTTTGCTTAATCACCAGGAACAGGCAATGAACCCATTTCAGATGAGGTCTGAGCACATCAGTTTTAGTCCCATAGCCATGAGGCAACAGAAAGGGGATTAAATTTTCTTCCCTCAAGCTGGGAGGGAAACATCCCTTTCAAAATGTTATTGAAATAATAAAACATTTCAATAACTGTACAGCTGTGGAGCAGCAGTGCTACGAGTACATACCACGTTAAAGACCCTGCTAGAATTTTACGAGTCTGCTAAAAAACAGAACCCAAAATCCTCTGCAATTCCACAACATGCAGACACGCACACAACAACCCCCCCAGCAACAGCTGGCTTTGCAAAAAAGGAAAATCACAGTGGTGGAAAACCTCCCGTCAGTACCACCAGCGCAGCCACACACCCCTTTGTGCTGACGTGCAACTGATGTGTGGCACCAGGCCCCAGTGAACAGGGATGTCCACAGCCACCTCCAGGGTCAGAAAGAGGCACAAAAGGACAAAATCTCTCAGCTCTGTACTCAGAAAGATGGCCTTTTTCTGGGTTCTTTTTGGTGGATGTATCCTAAGAGCACCAGCCACACCTCTGAGCATTGGGACACCTGGTGCTACAGGAACCCAGAACCAAAACTCAGTCTTCCCCCCAAAACCCTACACTCCTTGTTTCACGGATTCATGCAAAAAGAGAGGAAAACGACCCTTCCTCTTCTATATTAAAACACATGTAACCCAAATTCTCATTAGAACCAAGTGAGAGCACATTATTATGTTGGAACTGGCAGCGCTTCAGGACTCCTATCATGGGGAAGAGTTTTTCCAGAAGCTCCACTATGATTTCTGATGCAGTTATTGCCACAGGTCCTGACTTCTTATGTGGCTCCCCAGGGGAGCATGGCCAGGGAGTCAGGAGCTGAAGATGCCACTGCATTCACCTCCCAGCTCGAATATTTTAAACAAAAGAGAAAGGGTGGTCTCCTCCTCGGGATTAACTGCAGCAGGGAGGTCCCTCTCCAAGCAGGGCAGATAGCATTAACAGGATTGCCGTGATTTCTCAAATCATTACAGCCAAATACTTGCAAAATCAGAGCTCAGCCACCCTGGGGTGGAGCAGAAAGGCAACCAGTGCCAAGCACTTCGTTTTTGCACAGCCCCCATGCAAAGAAATCCCTCCCCAGACTCAGGGCCATTCAGCAGCCAGACTGCCTGGAACTTCATCCTGTTAGGGAACAGGGGGAAAACAAGCAGAATGGACAAGAGGGACGAGACCAGGAGCTAATCAAGTTGTTTCCATTGCTTCCAGCCTCAATTCAAGAATTCTGCTTCTTGCAAGCTGAGTGCAGATGCCCCAAAAGAAAACTAGGAGGTCTGAGGGCAGGCAGAGGTACTGCTGGTACCTCCTGAACAAGGACACCATCCTCTGCTTAATCTGGAAACCCTCTGGCTTTGCAGTTGGCAAGTGTATTTTAGAAAAGCCAGGGGAGCCTGTGTCTCCAGTTGCATTACAATTATGTTCTTCAGTGGTGGTTTCATAGGAAAAAAGTCTGATTCCTCCCCCACAGTCTCCTGTATGGATCCAGCACAGCTGAGGTGCAGGCAGGAGCACTGCAGAGACCTGGCGTGCTGGGGAGGAAATGAAAGAAAACCAGAAAAAACAGATTGTGCTTTTATTTAAGTGAAACAAAAAAAAGAAAAAAAAAACAGAAAAGAGAAGAAGTTGCATATACAAACACACCACACACGTGCACATCTTTTGTTACAAGAAGTTACTTGTGCTTTACTCCAGGCAGAGTTTGTGGCTAGAGTAGTTTAACCTGCAGGACAAAGACATCCATATCACCATTTAGGCACACAGAAATTACTGTGAAAGCACAGCACTGCCTAGAACATGAGCAGAAACTCATCACACCCTAAAATGTTCATAAGGTTTGGGCAGGGCAGATCTGTTGCACGAGCATTTGCAACAGAAGTGAGGCTTGCTCACCTGCAAGGCTCTATGTGTACAGAGCCTTACACATCACACCTGGAAAAATAATGTCTAGACTAAGCAGATATGCCAGTCTCTGGCTTTTTTTCTGTACTCATCCATACCACAGCACCCTCTGAGAAATGAATGAGCCCCAGAACTGCCTTTAGGCAGGACAGGAAAGCAGAGAGTGACGAGAGGCCTGGAGGTAGAAACAATGCTCAGGACAGTGGCACACTTCAGGAGCCCAAGCACCAGGAAAACCCCAGAGATAAAACAGAATCACAGCAAACTCATTTCCTGGCACAATTTTGAGGGAAAATGGCATTTCCTTTCCAGTTCTTTTGAAAAGTAAGTTCAAATTCAATAGTAACAAATAAACCAAAAACATTCTTGGCTCTGGAACAAACTTCATCCCCTCTGCCTTTACTAACCTTGAAGCTGTTTGTCTGCTTTGCAAGTGATATATACTGATAAAAACAAAAAGAAGAAACACAATGAAACTGTGGTTTATGGTCCCATAAAGGTTCTAGTTAAAAAAATCTGTAAAAAGCTTTGTAGAAACATCAAAAAAAAAAAAAAAGAAGAAAACTGAAAAGTTTTCTAATGACCCATTTTCCTCTTAGCTAAGCAAACATTTCTACTGAAAGAATTTACTGAAACATTTGATGTCCTCTTGGCAAAAAAATACAAATTGCCCAAAAGTCCATCTTTTTCAAGGGTCTGTGTGTCTCCCCCATTCAGCAGTTGGGTCCTGGAAACATCAACAAATCACTGTGCACTGAAAAGCCTGGGACAGCCATTGTCTTCAGTTCCTGTATCTCACATGAAGCAGAAAACAGACTTTCCACCAAATTTTGTGGCAGACTGCCTCATCTTGACAAAGAAATAGTATCAGTATCAACAATCCAGGCCCCTTTGGTGCAGACTATATTCTGTATCATACAAAACAAAGTTTCTCTGAAGCTGCAGAAAGACTCCTTGTTTACTTCTAACTTATCAGAACACCAGCACATTCCCTGGATTTCAGTATTTGTAGCATTTCAGAGAACATTTAAAACATTTGAAAAGTTTTGAGTTGAATCCCGTCAGAAAATTAAGTACCTTATTTTATATCCCATTTATGAGTCAATCTATCTTTCCTGAACTTCTTTCATGTTCCTGCTCTTTCTCCATTATTAAAAATCCAGTAATGATTCACAGTTTATGCAAAATTATTGTTTCAGGTGCTTTTCTTAGCAATCCGTTAAACAAAATTAAATGCAATTTTAGAATTAGTTATTTTTAAAGTCAACATTATTTTCTTTTTATCCCAATCTTCTCCCATTTTGCACGTCAATCATCTATGCATAATTCCTTTCAGATGGAATATGAAAAGTTCATCTATTTTAGTGTAATGAGTGTGAGCAAACAGAGCACAGTTGTTTTCTATTAGCCAGCATAACGTATAATAGAGGGATAGAGTTCCCCCCCTGCACACACACATACAAATGACTGTCTGGATTAAAGGAGGTGCCACATTTTACACTGTGCAGGACAGTGAACAAGCAGAGCCACAGGCTCTTTAGTCACCCATAGGTACCTACACTTTTCAGGCTTTGACAGAAAGTTCCAAAGGGTTTTGAGCCTGGACCAGCATCAAGCATCTGTGGTCATATTATCCACAGACCTAACTAAAAAAATCCAAAACAAACCCCAAACAAAACCTGCCCTCTAAAAAAAACCCCAACAACCACCCAATACACAAGCTGCCATTTTTTAAGTCTTGATCTGGCTCTTGGGCCATGCCCCAGGAGTATTTCAAGGCATGTGAGCTTGGTCAAACCTGCCCCTCTCATGAACTTTTCCAGAAGGGTTGGGGAAGCCATCAGTGGAAGAAAACTCACAGCAACTAAAGTATCAAAATAACTCACTAATTTATTGGTGTTATGGAATAGCTTCAGGGGGGTTTGTTTGTTTGTTTGTTTTCCTTTTAAACTCTTTTATTCATCACTGGCTACCTTCAGGTGAAGGCATTTCTAGTTTCTTCCCCTTCAGAAGATATTATTTCTGATTTCCTACATTAACCTTCATGCTAGCAGCTTTGAAAATATAAAACACAGACCCTGTGTGTGTGTATATATATATATATATAGCATCCAAGGAGAAACATCTCGGACAAAGTCACTAAAATAACAATAACAAGTCTCCCTTTTTATAGTCTTTGAAGATGTTTAGGCACTAAAAACAATCCAGCTGCCAAGAAGCAAAATATTTCTTATCTGGAAGAGATGATGCTTTGCCCAGGAAACCACACTTGTGATATCCAACTCACTTTGCAGAACCTTGCAGAGAAAAAGAGTAAAGCACTAAAAAAACCCCCAAACCTGGAAAACTTTATTTTTAAGCTTCAAAAGGAGCTTGTCACAAGAAAAAATCACATTCTGTCTATGCTGTGGGGTTCTTCATTGCAATGACCATCTTTTATTCCCACAGCAGCCTCTGCAGCAGATGGATGGAACAGCCCTTCCCACAGGGGCAGGAGATGCAGACCTGGAGAGGAGCCTTTGACCTGAGCACCCTGGCTCCAGCAACCTTCAGAACAGCCCCATGTCACTGCCACCCCTGTGCTCTGCCCCTGCAGACTGAAAAAGCCTTTGAAGCACAGACATCACCTCACAGGAGCGAGGGCAAGGAGCAAAGCCACTGGTCAGGATGGAATCCTGCACTGCTGCCTTGGCCAGTGGCTTTCAAAGCAAATTCTGTGCTTTTTATTGGAACATTCCAGTGGGGAAGGAGGCTGCTGCAAGCTGGGGCTGGCTCCCTGCCAGCCACATCAGCTGTAATCAGATTATACAGTAGTGGCTTCAGAAAGCAGAAGCATGTTTATTATCAAGCCACTAACCAGACTGACATTAATTTGGTCAAAGCTAAGCTAAAACAGTCTCTCAGAATAATTTTCTGATTCAGATCACATTTACTTAGTTGATGTAAGTATTTTTTGCAAATTATGCTTAGGGAATGATAGTGGTTACAGGCTATTAATTCATTTATGATTGTAAAAGTCAATTTCTGAATTTTCTGAAAAAAAATTCCACTTAATTAAATTCTACTAATTAAAAAAAAAAAAAAACAGAGGGCAGATTGTTCCTCTGTGGGGGACATGCAGAGCGTCAATTTAAATACAGGCTTGACACCTATCTCCAAAACAGAATAGTTTTGGGGTTTTTTGGCAAAAGTTAACGTGTCCACTCCTTACTTGTAGGTAGAACCTGAACAACATGAATATTTTTGCCTCCCATCTCTTTTGGATACACCTATTGAGGAAAAACTTCTAAGATGCCTAAAGATCACTAAAATAAATAAGAAAAAGGTCCAAGTGCAACGGTGCAAAAGTGTTGTGCTGGATCACTGTTGAGTGAAGAGTATCAGCCTAATCCCAAATAATATCTTTTTGTTTGTCTGCAGATGGAGCACTCACAGCAATTGGTGCCATGCAGATGCAGAGAGCAACTCAGATCCTGCAAAGCTGCAGGGATGAGGAGCTCCTTCACTAGAACATCCTGAGCCTCCTCCAGAGCAGTGCTTACACAAATCCTGCCTTTGGACACAAGCCTGGAGGTTCACCTCCCTCCTGACTTCAGGATGGTTATGAAAAGTTAGGGAAAGGGAAGGAAGAAGCCAAAGGTAGAACAGGGGGAGTCCAAACCCTTCACTAGGATCCTTCTAAAGTGATCAAAACCTGCACCTGTTCAGCTCTGCTCTTCTCCAGCCTTCAGCAAGCCATGCCATAGGGCTCAGTCCCATTTTTCCTGCCATAGTAATTTGATTTTTTACTATCTAAAAAACTTTTTAGTAGCTACCTTGAGCAGAATAATGAATGTGCATGCAAGACATGGAATGATGCATCTTCTGCAAGGGGCAGATGGGAAAGCTCACATGTGTGGTTGGGAAGAGCTGTGCAAGATTCTGGCCAGAGGAACTTCCTCCAGCCCATTTAAAGAGTCCCCTGCAACCTCAGCTGGACACTGTTTAAGCATTTATTTTCTATTCAAAGTCAACACAGACTTTAATAGTCCCAAGTTTCATGTCAGTAGCAACCAAATGAGTTCCATGCTGCTCACTCAGAGCCTGCACAGCACATTAGGGTGGAGAGCAGTACTGCAGAGAGCACATCAGTGGCTGACCCCACAGACCCCCTTTCTCAAGTTCCTCCACCAACTGAGGTTTAAAACCAGCACAGGTTGGACTAGAACAGCTACAACTCACATTAGACCCACTCTATCCCCTTGCACCCCTGCTTTCTAAGCTTTAGCTGCCCTGTTTGTACAAAAATCCCCTGAGCCAGATGTGCACAGCTGGCACTTGCCCAGCCTGGAATCAGAGTTTCCCAACCAAAGATTCTGCTCTTAAGATCTGGCATGTAAACTGAGTGGCTGATGCTTGCAGAGAGTTGTGAACACAATGCTTTGGTCCACCTTCTATAAAGAATTCCTCTGTTTAATTTCAGAGCATTAACTTCTACATCAGGGAGGCTACACATTCTTTAGGGCACTGCATAGGAAGGTGGTGTTTGGGTAGGGATAATCCATTCAGGATATGGTTATATGAATCCACACTGTTATAAGGCTGTCAGTGTCTAGCTCCTGCAGGCTTTGTAATTCAAAATTTAATAGATATTGAGAGGAAACCACATAGTCCACAAGGCTTATTATTAACACAGCTCTGATGGCATCCCTGAATAGAAAATGGAATACAAAATTACAATGGAAAACTACAAAAGCCACAAAACCAAAGCTTATTAGCATGTATCAGGTATCAAATAAGGAAAAATCTGAGCTGCAGTTATAAGGATGTCCCAGAGCCAGTGCGGGAGGAGGGCTGCTCCCAGCACTTCTCCCAAATCTGAAGTTTATACATGATTTTAAGTCCAGACTGGTCCATATGAAAAACAAAACCAAAAACTAACCAACCAACCAAAGAAAATGAAAAAAAACCCACTAAAGGACGTGAATAAATCACCTGCTAGGGGCCAGACTTGTCTCCAGAACAATTCCTCAGGAGCATCAGTCACAGGCCACAGCTGGAGAAGTCAATCAAGATCATTTGGTCCATTCTGGAAGAGCAGCTCCAGTTTTGGGGAACACTTTCAGATGGACACTTTTTCTGGGCCCATTAAGATGGTAACTGAAATGGAATAAATCTTTACTGACAAGAGTTTATTACAAGCTTAGAAAAACCCACTGGATTCCTCAAGCTGCAGAACAAAAGCCCTTGGAAAACAGGAAAGCAAAGTCTTCCTGCTTATCTTGGTCTAGAGAAAGTCACACTGATTTCCTGCAAATTATTCCAGCAGATTGAAAAATAGATTACAGTATAGCTAATAACAAAACAGAAACTAAAACAAACACCCGGGTTCAGACAACTCCACCTGCAAGGTCTGCAGTACAATTCCCAGGTTCATTATGGAAAATGGGAATGATACCCCAGAGATTTGGGTGGTCAGGTGCTGGCCTTGCCTGCCATGGCCTGGTTGCTGCATGTGACATCTGGTAAGGAAATACCAGGGATCATAATTTAGTTTTAATCCTGACCAATGTGACAGCAAGGGCTCAATTCTGCTGCAAAGGAGAGTGAAGGTCCCCTGTGGAGTTTGATGCCAGGAAACTTCAAACTGCAAAGATCTTTTTCCGAAGGAAAAGCGAATAATCTGGTATCACCAAGGGAGCTGGGGGTGGGGGAAGAATAACAAATCAGGAGGGAAAAACGTACTGAAGTATTTACACAGCTGGGTTTTCAAGACAGTGCTCTTGGGATGGGCTGTTTTTCAGCCATGCAGCTAAAAAAGTATCCTTAATCCATAAGCAGCATTTCCATTGCTGTGACAGAAATCAGCTCAGTAAAACCTCTGCATGGGCCATATGTGACTTTGCTAGCCCTGTTTCAAACCCAGGTGTCTTCAGGAAAACATGACACTATCATCAACCTAATGTTTGCAGGTATTTTCTGTAAAGGATATGTCTACAGGTTGCTTCAAGTTGTTTTTGCACATCATCCTCAAGAAACCATCAAAAAAAAACAAACCTTCAAAAAACCCCATCAGTATGATTTGATAACTGTGAAAGTATTAAAATAAAATCATTCAGAATTACTGAGCTATTCACATATGAGTTAATGCTGAAAACAAAAAGAGCTGAAGAAATAAACTCACATCTGACTTTGCT
>VZUA01015295.1:14284-29900 GCA_013401035.1 Horornis vulcanius
AGTTCACTCCTTGGAAGGGTTTTGGCTTTTGTTGACTGGTATCATCCTGTAGAATTTCCTGGTATGTTTGAGACTTAGCACATACCAGAGAGATCTCAGTGGATGCAGCAAAACTTGGATGCAACCACTCTCTTTGCAAGGCTGAAGTTGTTTACAATTGTGGTTGTCCAGTCCAGTCCATCAGCTCTGTACATGGGAACACCTCTGAATATCCTTCCAAAGATGATGGTCCTCAGTTCTGGTGGATCTGTGCAGGAAGACGTCTGGTGAATGTGATATAATTTCCTCACCTTCCATCTGGGAGGATTACAAAAGAACATCTTTTAGGGATATGAAGCATTACAAAAGTAAAGCGATGTTTCTCTTGCTGCCTGTATCACCTTGGGTGCNCGACGCTTTCCCTGGAACCTTCTGGATCCTTGGGAAGGTCCCAGTGTCTGACTGACAGGGGAAGGAGGGCAGGGGATAGGAGAATTGACAGAGGAGGGAAAAACCTGGAACATACAAACTTAAACATGGAATGGGGTTCTGAAATAGCTTCCCCAGAACACAAATACAACATAACTTGAAATGATAATAATTTCTACACCGCCACACAAAAGGACACTTTTTCAGAGATACAAGTTGTGCCATCATTCCAACATTGCATAGAAGTTTTAATGTACTGTTTTTCCTCTTATTTCAGGATCTGAGACTGTATTGTTTACAGCACATGCACATCACCTCTGTGCTCGTTTTCCAAGGTTTTTTTTTTTTTTTTCAAAACTGACAGAAGCCTGACTAAGGTCATCTAAACTGTATGGGTTGATATGGTGAACAATATTTATTTTTATTTAAGGATAACTGACACATGTGGATGTGGAAATCAGCACATATAGCTTCAGAAGAGGTTTTTTTTTACTCTATATGGCATCACAAACCCCATGCTTAAATCAGGAATAGCGGCCTGATTTAGTATTTTCTGGTTGAATGCACATGTTTTCTGCACCCTATCTATTGTTGCAGAAATTCTGGATGTGACCTGACATAATTTTCCCCCTTGACTAGTACCTACAAATGAGGTGAAGTCATGAACCCACAATAGGAAGCACATTACACCCAAAGAGGTCTTGGACAGTGCAGACAAAGGAGTGACCAGGAAAATATTTTGTGCTGAAGGCAAGCACACATACCGTCAATGGGTTGCACAGGAAATTTTAAAAATAATTTGCATCTGCAGCATTTAATATCAAATGGTAAGGCCAGAAAAGGGGAACGAAAAGATCAAGACAAAATATTTAATGCATGAATCTAGACTTTTTTATTATTTATAGCCACCAGACAAAAGAATAAGCAGCTTTGAATTCAAATTGCTTTGACAGCAACAACTGGTACATTTTTACCTTTTTACCCNATGATAAATCACAACATTGATCACGGTTGTGCTTTATGATCAAGGTAGGCAGACCATGAGCTAAGACAAACTTTTAACTTTATCCAAGTTTCTATCTGTATTTTCTCTTTCCCTCACAAACAGATATAGAGAAAGCATTAAGAAACATCTTGCATTCCTCAGCTGACTGCCTCAAGTTATGTGATATGGTTCTGACCACCAGCTTAAGTCTGAATATATTCTGAATCATACATTAAATATTAATAAACTGACAAAGTGAATGTCTTAAGTTGTTGCAATGCTTTCTACAGTCAGAGTGGTTAAGCAGTGCCAGTGCTAAGTGAAAATAGTCTTCCTTTCTGAATTACTCTTGGTGGTATACTTTTTTTTTTTTTTTTTTTTTGCTTATTTCAAGCATAGTAAAAAGTAGATCCATTAAACCAGAACTGAACAATGTCAAATTGTTATATTTATGCTGTCAGTTACAGCAGAATCCAGTTGTCTGTTTGGTTGCATCTGTGCAAATTTCACATTCTTACCTGATGAAGCCTGCATGACACGTGTCATTGTGGCAGGCAGGGACATGCTTGCTGAAGGGGACTTTCATGGAGGTCACACTCCTTGGACACTGAACACATTGCTGCCATGCATCCTCCCATTTCAGACCTTCAAATGACAGAACACCCCTTAGATGGGGGGAAATCTTGTGATAACAGAATCTGAGCAGATGTAAATCACCAGCCATTTTCACTGAGAGAAGCTGAGTGACCAGGAGCTGAAAATCTCACCTAGAACATCAATAAGGAGATAGATGTGTCCCTCTGATCAGGTTTCAGTACTAGTCACCACAAATGACTAGAAATGACCCACAAAACAAGGCTCACTTTATATTACCTAAAACATTTGTCATGTAAGTATGTTTATCTTGGATTTTCCTTGTTAACAGGAGAGATAAATGGGAACTTTTTGGGCATCTTATCTGATTTACCTTGAATATATTCTTCAAAATGCAATGAATACTGAACTACAAAAATCTGTATTAATAAACAATAATCAAATGGGGAATTTAAAGGATTATCTTTATTGCAACTATGGAAATCGACAGTAGAGACAGGCATCATTTGCATGTGAATGCCTGTGCTAATTTAAAGGACTTAAAGAAAGCCATAATAGGAACACATACATCCACATGATAAATAACTCAATGGTGAAAATCTGCTAGTGTAATGTGACATGAGGTCATCAAAGTCTTCCCAATGTTTCTTCAATACACTGGCCTTCTCTGCTTCAAATTTGTGCTGTGCAGACTTTAATTAACCATTGATAAAACAGTGTAGTACTTGCATGAATGCAGTGATGTTCAGTTGTGGCCACTTGAATTATTTTAATTTCCATGTGTAAGGTACAAACTAGATGCTGAAGATAGGAAAGCTCTTACTTCACCAGAGATCCAAACAGATGTTGATGTAAAAGTAATTGTGTGGAATAGAAGAACCTGTAGTAACAGGCTAAAAAGTTAAAGCTGCTTGCTACAATTTCTAATTAAGGAAAACAAGCTGAAGACACACATGGCTCCCTCAAACTTCACCCAAAACTTTGGAAAAAAAAATATTTTAGCTTTAAAGACATTTTTTAAACTACAAAATAATGATCAACTGCAGGAGGGATATGTCATGCAAGATACCCTTAGACTTCTTATTCTAGAGGAACTGTACTTTGAGTTGATAAGTCCCTCTCAAGATATTATGATATAAATCACACAATTTCCCATAAGCATAAAGTACAAGATCTGAGGAGACAGCCAGGACTATCTATGTTTATTGAAGCTTCTCAAGAAGCCTTTACTACTGAATGAGGCTAACAACAGGACAGAAGTGACTCATTCATTGACACGGTAACCTTTACCTGGTACAGACCAAGAGAAGTTGGATTGACATCACAAGAGTTGTTTGCTCATACATCACTTGCCTGTCATTACACCCTCCCTCTGATAGATTATTCCATTAAGTTGGCCAGAAATAGCATTGACGTCACAATTCACATCTGCTACTGCAATCATTCATCTATCTACTATTTTCAGGTGAGACAGAAAATCCCCCAAAATTATTCATGGTGCACAAAACATCACCAGTTATTTTATTCAACTTAAAGCTCTTCTTAAAAGACGCAGTGGAATAGAATGCACACAAACCATCAATAGCTTCTGTCAGCTCAATGGAAAAATCAAATTCTCTAGCTGAACTGCAGGAGGAAGTTCACAGACTGCTAAACATGAAAGGAAAAGGTTGCAAAGCTTTTAGCACTGACCTTGTACAATCTCAGACCTCACACCATAGCATTATCACACCTGCACTTGTGCAGAAAGGGAAGGAGCAAGCACGCAAGCTAAATATGGATGGATGACAAGGGGTAAAATTTGAAACAGAACAATTGTCCAGACGGTAACTAAACAGCAGAAGCAGCAATATGGATTAGGCAGAGTTCAAAAGCCAATATTTTCAGAGCAGTTCACTTGAAAGAGACAAAAACCTGTAATTCAATGAAAATAGCAAAATATTCACTGTTTTTTCAGGTTTCTTGAAGGGGAATAAGTTATATGTGCAAGGTATATGATAATTATAATTCAGGTTGAAAAGTTTCTAACCCTGTAGAAGCTTACCTGGGCAGCTGATTCATATTCAGATTCAAGATGTTTTGTACAAGTTCAAAACTGGTCAGTGATCTACTGGAATCACCTACACAGACTCTGCTCTGTCACAGTTGCTGTAATCTATTATTTTTTATCTGCTTAGGAATAAGACAAAATAAACAAAAAATAAAACTAAGGCACTCATGCTTTTATCTTAGAGAAAGGACTATATTCCCATGCACATGTTGCTAGACATAACCTCTCCTCCACAATCCATGTTCACTTACTTATTTCTCTGCTCTTTCTTTTAATTCTCTTCTTTTCAATATTCCATAGCCACTATCATTATGCTTCTTTAATAATAAACTTCCCAGAGTCTCTTCAGAATCCCTGCATGGAACTAAGCAGTGCTGGAAGTACCAGTCACAGATTTCTATACCACATCCTACCCCCAGTTAATAATAATCCAGTCGTAGGCATAGACTTATCGAAAGAATGGGACTATCTGAAATTCCTAAAATTTGGCCATTTTGAATATGTTTGACAGTCAATAAATTCAACATATCCACTGTGAACAAATTTTGTACCCACAAAGAAGAGCAGAGACGAAAAAGGACACTTGATAAGCAGGATAATGGTGAGGGCTTGAAATTTTTAGAAATTTGCAAAGCATACAGGAAAGCATACATTAATGTCCTAATTTTATTTCAGAACAATTCTTCAGATCTTTGCATGCTATTGGGTTTTTTCCTTTGCAATCATATCCCGTCCAATGACATCCCTAGACAATATTTCTTCACAAGAGACAGACATTTCCATGCTCTTTATGCTGATCCCTCTGTGCCCACATGCATAACAATTAGGCCAGGATTACAAATTGTCCTTTTTATATATAAATCCTTTGCATCTGTGTCCTTTTGTGATGATGGGATGCAGATTTAGTTTAAATTTTTTTTTTCTTTATATAAAAGATACAATTTGCTCAAGTCAGTTAATGTTTCATCATTAGGTGGTAATCACTGTGGCCTTTACCTTATTGCCATATTACAGGAAATTATTCATTACAGTTTTACCTTGCTATCTTGAGACAAGTAAGTGTCCTGTCTTTCGAAAAGTAAACTTACTAGAGCAGTGATGAAAACTAATGTTTTAGCTGGTCTCCAGGGTCACAATCTCCCAATTACAGAGCTGGTAAGAGCACACAGGAGTTTTATGTAGTTATATAAACGTCTGGTTGGGAGTGAAGAATTTGGAACCAATTTTCAAAGATCCCTTCAAGTCTGGTATTTTATAGCCTAATTCTATAAAATTATTGATTTAGTGTTTAAAATATATAAAAAAAGGAAAACCACAAAAAACCTGACTGACACCTTCAATGTTCTTGGTGGATGCTCATATAGCCAAAAGAAGCAGACATTCCTTATATTTTGATCCTATGTTTGGTGCCACTATAAATTCCTTGATTTTCTTGTTTGAATGGCACTGGCAACTAAATGCTTAACACAATTACCCCTGTACAGAGTTTTCTCTTATGTTTAATTAGCTCCTCACATGCAGAAATGGGTTGAAAAAACAGATGATCTAACAACCCACATGGAGAAATTACACTAGTATTGGAGTCTCCTACTCACATACCAGGCCATCTATGTATGTCAACACAATCCAAAACTCACTGCTTATTGTCTGATCTTGACATACTTTTCCAACTAGTCTTGTTTCCAGCAAATATTGATCTTGCATATGATTAAATGATGAACAAGGGAATGTAAAAACATTTATCTGGAATAAACGAAGAGAAAAGTCATCACTTTGTGCTTAGCATATGCAAGCTGATGTATAAAAATAAATACAGGGAATGCATAGTTGATGATGCTTTGATATAGAGGACCCCCATTAGTGCACTTTCTTTGAAGCACATTAAATTTTCGTGTGACAAATAAATCAGATCATTGTAGTTTAAGAGTCCTGTTTTGTTAATTGAAGAAAGATTCATTGTGCAGTTGTGCTCACAAGAGAGCAATAAAGCTGCAGTCCACCTAGGATGTTTCTAAATAAGTTTCTACATACACTTGAAGCATTGTTATGGATGTGAAAACACAGAGCACTCCTGTTTGTAATGCAGTTCTTTATTTATTAATTAGCTTTATTATCTATTTTCCAACAGTGACAATAAAACAAATTAGAAAGGATGGTGAGATTCACAAAATGGTACTGTACCCATCCAGAATAAAGTGCCTTACAGGGGATACAGGGGATACCTCTGCAGAAAAGCTGTTTCTTTGAATCTCCAGAGTATTGGGGGGATTTCTTATCATAAAAGTTGGAAGTAACCCATAATGATTTTTCTGTTTTGCATGTTTTCTGCTAGTATTGGTACAATCATCAAAACTCAAAATAAGCTTTTCACATGGAAAAATTAAGTTTAGTTTTGTTTTTTTTTCTTTTTTTGAATGTTTTTCCATGATTTAAATTCCAATGAGTTGAATGAAAACAAAATATGGTTATGAAACAATAAAAAGTTTTGAAAATATTTCAANGGATTGAATTTTCTTGTTACTACTTTATTAGGTAACATCTGGGCATCCTTTGAGAGTTGTACAAATGTCCAACTGATCTAATGTATAATTTTGAGAATGGAAATCTCTCTCCAATTCAGATTCTAGATAGAATCTCCTTAGTTGTTGGGTATTAAGTCCTAAATAGGGACTGAACATTTATGAAGACATTTCACAATTTTAGACTTCAAAATTTAGCACATTGACCAACTTGATGTTTTGCATTAGTTAATTGTGAGAAAACAATGGCATCTTTTGGCTCATACTAAACACTGAATCTTGGAACTTCCAGAGTCACATCTTTTTCTTTCATGGGAATTCTGAGTGATGACAATAATAAAGTTTCCACATTCCTAATGATATTTAAATAAAAGGTGAACTCATTGGACTCCTTGAAACATGCTAGTTAAAGCATGAAGCTAAAAGAGCAATTAATGATCTTCATATGATGATAATGTGCTGTCAACAACATAAAAGATACGATCTATAAATAAGGCCTGAATTTAATAGTGGCAAAGTAGGCAGAGACAAAACAGCTTTATTGCATTCTAACATTAAAAAATATTTAGTATTTTACCAATAACATAAAAGGGACAGAAGTAACTAAGATGCACCAAAATCTGACCTTTATTACATATAAAATTCTGTTCATGAAGAGATTCTGTGCATTGTAAAAGGGAAATGCTGAAGATATTGGCACAGTAGAATGCCAGCAGTTAAGCAAAAAGCAATTTTAAAAGTATATATCATAGGAAGAGTTCTCTTTTTTTTTTCTCCCTGTATTTGTTACTTGGGTTTTTAGGGGTGGGCTTTTTTTAGTGGGGGAGGGTTTCATGTGTTATTTTCTTGTTTTGGTTGAGGTGTTTTTTTGGGGTTTTTTTTGCTATAAGTTTGTTTGGTTTGTTTTTTTTAATGGAAGTAAGAGTTCCAAGCTTTTATAGAAAAATACTTAAAAGGAAAAAGAAAATTTTGATCTTCAAAGCATCAACCCTTGTCAATAAGTAAGAAATGTTATATTTAACAAGAAAACTTCCTTTTTTTCTTCCACGTAGAACATATGAAATCTTAACTGAAAATTCAAAGTTCCACCTTCAAATCTGGTGAAAAAATAATACTACTAAATGAATGATTCACTTGATTTCACTGATAATATCCAAGTAACACCTTCTATATAACACTGTGGGATATTTTCTGCGACTGATTGTATTGACATCAGGGAGATGTTTATACACCAGACGTTTTAAAAAGAAAATGTGTAACATTGAGTGATTTTTTTTCTAAATCAATTGATTAAGCAGTGAATTGCAGAGAAAATAGAGACAGCCTTAGAATTTCTTATCCACCTAAATCAAGGTGAGACCTATGGCAGAAGATGACAGTCTTGTCATTTATCAAAAGACACTGAGGGAGAGAATTCACTGGAGAGATCTTCTACTCTTCAATATTCACCAACATGTCAAGAGGGACACCTGCTACAAAAAAGAGGCAGATCACTAAGTATCTGTTTTATGAAAAAGTGCTAGGAAAAAAAGTAACAAATCTTACTAAAAAGTTGATATGTCTCAATTAAAAATAAAACAAAACCAAATGTAAAACAAAACAAACCCCAAAATATTTAACTTTGCATGTGACAGAAGGAACTTATGTATGGATTTTCATGTGTTTACAGACATGTTTTAAGCAATTTCTTTCACTGAAGAGTTAATTTTCACTGTTTTGCCTTGGAAGGGTAGGAGAAAGGTGAAAGAAAAAAAAAGATTAATACATTACATTCTTTCCTTTACCATATTTTCTGGAGTAAAAGCATAGTCCATCCAAAAGAAATTTAGAGAGAACTATTTTTTCTTTCTCAAAGACTTCTTGACTCTTTACTACTGTGTGAGAGTCTGTATGATAGAGAGGGGGAGAAAGAGATGGGCAAAAGGCTTGCTTTCTTTTTTGCATTCTCTGGACTGGTTTTGCAATACATTAATTACTCAAGCAATCAAGGACTAAGCTATTTATTCTTCTCTTTTCACATATTCTTTTCTAATACTGCTTTTCTTTAATTTACTTTAGTTTTGTTTGTTTGGTTTTTTTTAATACACAATTGCAATAATGAGTTAATCAAAAGTTAGGATTAATTCTGATGTAATCTTTTTACTTTCTGCTCCCATTTTCACTCTTCTATTATGCAAGACATAGAAGAGAATGCCACAGAATTTTAATTTCATTACCCTTTAAGCTCTGCATGGGTGTAACTTACTGAGTTGGCAGGGGAAAAATATCACAGTTGTTCTCAGCCAGAGAATAGCTACGTTAAAATATTTAGGGATAAAAGGAAACTTATTTTTCAGAATATTTAGAGGGGTTATAAACAGCTATGGAAAAGAAGAGTCAGGAGAAAGGAACATCAGAGTCAAATGAATTTTTTTTTATTTTATTCTTAAAGGGATGGTAGTTGTGTACATATAGTCCTTTAATATTGATGATTAGCTTCATTTTGTTTCCTGCAGATGTATAGTCTTCAAGTCTTGGCACCATTATTGTAGCAGCTACCTCCAATTCCTCTGCTGATATTTCCAACACAGATAGCCAGAGATAACCAGAGATAGGTAGTGTTTAACAGCTTTCCACTGAATTTTAAACAGATTCACTAATGTGTGATAGTAAAAAAACATCATCACCACTGATTGCATGATTACTTGTATTCACTGTCCTTTCATATTTCAGAGAGTTTTCCAATATCCTAGAATGCCTGTAGTAATATTTTTGTATGAATTTAAAAAAGCAGATTTAGATATTGCATACCGTGGTGAGTCAGAGTGAGTTTGAAATTATCTCAGTGACAAACTGTACCATGCAGAGGAATGCAAAAAACTCCTGTGGCTTCTGTGCCCCTTTCTCAGTCTAATGTGAGTGAATCAATAGTCACAGGAACTAACCAATTTATCCGGCCAGCTGTGAATCCTTGCCTGCATTTGTCTGAGGTTTCCACAGGACCTTTGTATGCTCATTTAAATTAAATCTGTCCTGAGTTCACATCCTTTTTTTTAAATGAATTTCAAAGTGACAGACTCAAGTTTCAGTTGGCTGCTTTCACAGATTCCCTGTGTCACTTTGGAGAAGCTTCATTTCTCTATTTATAAAATAAGGATATTATTTATTACTCCTCTTCTTTATCTGGTCTGTCTGTTTTTGAACAGAGGATTCACTTGGGGCTTTGAAAACATTTCATATTTAGGGGACCTAGTGTCAGTCCAAGTGCTGCTACAATAGAAGCAAAAACAGTGCCTTTCCTGATGATTGTGTTTCATTTAATTTTGGGGAGTTGGGTGATATATTTCTGTTCCATTTCTGAACTGCTTTATAAAATTCTGCTTTACATATACACACAATTTATTTTTTTTTTATCCAGTTAAATGGAATCTCTTCCAAGAATCATAAACATAACACAACACCCTGGAGAAGCCTTTGTTTATTTTTTTAATATTTTATCCTCTATGGATATAAATCAACTTGCTCATCTTCTGATTGAAGCAGAGACTAATTAAGTTAGTTATATAATTATTACTCTAAAGGCTCTCCTCCTATGCCTCATCTGTCTTTATGTTGCTG
Organism: Horornis vulcanius; assembly: GCA_013401035.1. Lineage (NCBI taxonomy): Eukaryota > Metazoa > Chordata > Aves > Passeriformes > Scotocercidae > Horornis > Horornis vulcanius. Next base: position 24,438 of record VZUA01015295.1, read on the forward strand.
AAAAAGACATTTTCTTGTCTACATTTTTGCTGCCTGAGCAAATATAAATGTGCTCCTTAGGTCAGCTACTACTGAATACAATTTTTCTAAGTTAATGAGTGTAGAAAAACAAGAAAAAAAATAAGAAAAAAGAATCCTACTTACATATAAACATATTTCCTAGCCTACTCAATAAGCCATGTTGATTTCTCAGGGTCTTTCTCATTAACCTGAAAAAAAATTAAGATCTATATAGATAGAGGACATTCGTGTTTGCCACTGCAAAGTGTCTGGGGACAGAAATATTAATATGCATTCACTGTCAAGGGTTGTATTCTGCTGGATTTGCCGATATTCCAAACGAGACCGAGTTATTTCTACCATCTGTAGATATTGCTAAGTCATCTAACCTAAACTAATCATTCAAAATAACCTCTTTAGACATTGAACCAAGGGGAAAGATGAATAATGATGCTTATGTGTGCAGCTTGTTTAAGGAGAAAAAAAATCAAATAAACCAGTAGAGATGGACAGACTTAAGGAAAATTAATCCACTTTCCTCCATGATTTAAATACCACTATTTCTGGAGGTAAGTATTGTCTCTTCCCTAGCTGTGAGTGTAGACTCTTCAACATATGTGGACACCACCTGTGATAGATGCTGTGGTATCAGAGGCCTCTTCCAAGGGCTTCCGTGGGACAATTCTGCTGTGCAAGCTGTCAGGGGTGCCTGTTGCTCCACCCCTGAATTGGAATTAGTGGTGGCTTTAGCTGAGTTGCTCTGTTGGTTTTGTATGGACTGGTTTTTGGTAGTGGGGGGCCACAGAGGTGGCTTCTGTGAGAAGCTGCTGGAAGCTTACACTATGTCTGGCAGAGCCAGTGACTGATGGCTCTGAAGATGGACACGCTGCTGGCCACAGCTGGGCCTATGGGAGAGTTTGGTAATGCCTCTGTGATGACACAGTAAAGAAGAAAATTAAAACTAAGTGGGCATGTGCATCATTTTTTTTCTTAGCCAGAGAAGGGGGGGAAGAGGTGTGGGAAACAACATGGAGACACCGGGGTCAGTGGAGAAGAAGAGGTAGGAGGTGCTCCAGCCACCTGATCCAAATTCCTCTTCAGGCTGTGGTGAGACCATGGTGGAGCCTCTGTGTCCCTGCAACCCCTGGGGATCCATGAGGTTTGCAGAAATCCACTCTCAGACTGTGGATCCATGGGGGATTCAGAGATCCCCCCATGGCCTCTGGGGGAGGTGCCCACCCTCGGTGCCCACCCTCCAGCAGTCTGATGTCTGGAGGAGGCTGTGATCCTGTCAGAGACCCAGTGGAGAGAGAGGGCCCTGCTTCTGGGCTGGAGCAGCTTGTCCTTGGAGGACTGCACCCCATGGAAGAGTGAGTGAGTCATGCCACAGCAGTTTTGAGAGGGTTGCGTGCCCGTGGGAGGAGCTCACACTTGCAGCAGGTGCCATTTGGCTGCTGCTCATGAGAGTGGACCCATGCCGGAGGAGTTCATGGAGAACTGTCTCCCATCAGAGGGACAGCAGAGTCTCACAGGGGAAGGACTCCTCTCCTGGAGCAGCAGAAGAAAGTCTTGGTGATGAGCTGAGCCCAAAACCCCCACGTGCGGTTGGTTGGAAGGAGGGAGTGGCTGGGGTAAATAAGGTTTTAAGGGCTTGTTTTACTTCTCTTTATACTCTTCTGACTCTGTTAGTAATAAACCCACTTTGTATCTTTAAACTGAACCTGTTTTGCCCTTGAAGTGTTTTCTCACAGTCCTTATCTCAACTCATGAATCCTTCATTTTTTTTTCTCTCCACAGCCCAGCTGTGGCAGGAGAGGGGGAGCAAGTGACTCTCATGGGTGCCTGGAACTCAGCCAATGTCAAACCACGACAGGTGCTCAGTTAAGAAGCTTTTACTAGGGAAAAGCAGACTGTACACCATCAGGAAGAGTCAAAATGTGGATAAAAAGGTATTTGAAGAAAACATGAATAAACAGGATTCCAAACTAATATTTAATAGAAAAAAGGCTGAATATTGTAACAGAGCTCCAGAGAGGGTGTGATATCTCCATACTTGACAACACTAAGAATTTATTTGACCAAGGCCTTGAGCAACCCATTTTGTTCAGACCTGCTCTACATACGTGATTGTACTGGATGACTTATTTTAACCCTTTCCTATCTATGGGTTTCCAAGAACCCTGTTCTTTTTCTCATATTTTCATTGTGGAATCAAAGGGGAGCTAATAACAGACTATAAACTAATAGTCTTGGACTGTACCAATCATGAATGCTGGTTTTGGCTGGAATAGAATTAATTTTCTTCATGGTAGCTGGTGTGGGGCTGTGTTTTGTATTTGTGCAATGAACAGTGTTGACGATTCAGTAACACTCTTGTTTTGTCTGACCAGGGCTTACACAGAACCACGGCATTTTCTGCTCCTCACACAGCCCCACCCGCTGGAAGACCAAGGGAGGACAAAACCTGGGAGGGGACAGAGATAGGATAGCTGACCCCAACCAACCAAAGGGATTTTCCAGACCATGTCATCATGCCCAGCAATAAAACTGTGGAGAAGGTTGGTGGGGCAGCGCTGCTCTCGGACTGTTTGAGCAAGGGTTGGTTGTCGATGAGCAGCTGTTTGCATATGAATCACTGTGTTTCTTGGGTTTTATTTATCTCTTTTGTTTATTTTCCTTTTCATTTAATAATAATAACAGACAATAATAGTAAATGATAATGTTTATAGGCATTATTAAATTTTTCTTATCTTAACACACGAGTTTTCTCACTATTGTCTTTCTAATTCACTGTTCTCATCCCACTGGGGTGGGAGAATGAACAAGCAGTTATGTGATGCTTGGTTGATGTCTGGGGTTAAACCACGACACAGGCTCAGCTGGTTGACACTTTTTTTATTTTATTTGTCCTTGTCTTCTCACTCCAAGATATTTTATAACCAAATTTTTACTGCATGTGTCTTTGCAGATAACAAAGTAATCTCACTCCAGAATACCCCTGAAAACTAGATCTGATCTTTCATAGGTGTGCATTCATGGTTGAAGGCTTTTCAAGAGATTGAACACTAACTGGATTGATGAGAAATCAAGGGAACCCACTATTCTCCTGTCAGACTCCTGAAGAAGGAAAAATTAAATCCCTAGCTGTCCTGGTTTCATCTGGGACACAGTTAATTTTCTTCATAGGGGCTGCTACGGTACCAAGAGTGCTCCCTGTGCAGTATCAGCCCACCACTTAAATTCTGTTGCAGTTAGTGAGAATTGTACTGGGAGTGGATGTATTAAAGCTTGAAGTGATCAAACAGAATGGTGATGAGAGTTCTGGAGGTCCTTAAAGAAAGCATATAAAGAACTACAGATCACCCCAAATGATGCATGAAAAATACTGAATTAGTAACGGGTACTATTTAATGTAACACAATGAGGGCAGAATTCCTGCAGACATAACTTAATGAGTTCTAGCATGATTCTACTGAACCCTTCAAGAGACATCAGACACACGAAAGTTTGTGACTGGGAAAAGACAACTGAGCTTAGCTACCTCTGGTCACAGTCAGATATTATCTCTGAAATCCTTTTATCATGTTTCATTGGGAAATATTCCTATCACACACAGAAAAAGCATACAATTTTTTAGTAGATATCTTGTTATTTTTTGCATTTCACATAATGTTAATTTATTAACTTAGGAAATTCAAAATTCTGGTTGCTTCCTGTAGCCTCTTTTCCTTTCCACTTGATTATATCCAACTGTAAAATGAGACATTGTATCTGTTAACATTCACAACAATAAAACAGAGATGGCTTTTATGAATTAGGGACTAAAAAACTATTTGGTTTTAGAATAAACAGCAAAAGAAGGTGACAACTGCCACAATTAAGGAAAGGCTGTTGACAAATTATTAACATGCATTGTGAAAATATACATTGCAGCTCTCTTAATTACAGATGTATATTTTTCCCTGTAATTCAAACTTAATTCAAAGAACAGAAATATGCTCTGACTCATGAACATGGCTGCAATAAAAGGTGCATGTGAAAACACCCATTAAAGTAAAATATTATCTTAAAAATCAAAAAGTTTTAGGAGGTTACAGTCACACTGTATGTACATTGTGTGTCTTGGATAAAGATTTTTTGAAATGATTAAAGAAAAAATTACCTGGACTTGTGTGAACACTAAGGAAAAAGGTTTCATAAAACTTAATTAGAAAATATTGCATAGAATCCCTACCTTATGAAATGTATCCAACTTTTTTACAACTGAGTGCATGTGGAATTCTTTGTAACAGGTTTAATCTCTCTGTGGATCTGGAGGTTTTCACGGGGCATAAGTGGGCTACTATTTCAAGTGTAAATGTCTGTATTTGAAAAGTAGCTTTGATGGTGTCAGTTTAAATCACATTAACAGCTTAGATTTTGGGTTCTCAATGTGCATCACATTTTTTGATTAGAAGAAGTCAAGCCATCAAAATAAAAATGATAAAGGATCAGAAATGACTGTGCTTCATTTTCGGTAATATTTCCAAAGCAATAATAAAACACTTTACCAATCAACCAGTTAATGACCAATGTGAGTTTTTATAAGGCATTGGGTGAAGCTGACAGAGCCTAATTTATCTAGCTGGCCATTAACTCATCAATAAAAAGGTTACTAGTCAAGAGTGTAAAAATTGTTCATATAAATTTCAGTTATGTCACTATTAAAATACTAAATTAGTTTTCTAAAATAATTTACTTTATCATTATCACAGTGTAATACCAGTAATTTATCACCAACACTTTATTTCTGCTACTATTGGCCCAATAAACAAAAAAAATTGACCTAATTGCAACTATAAATGTGGAAGATAATTTTATAATGATCTGGGTTTACTATATGCTTTACATAGCTTTCTAGCCTGAAGAAGTTCAGTACACAGATGTTAATTTACTAGGATGCAGAAGTCAGAAACAAAATAATTCTTACTTTCCACCATTTTTAGGGAATATCATACCTATACTTAGCTGTAACAGCTATTTTCACTTGGTAAGCATAGATTTTGAGACAATGACCCAAAATCATGCAACTTGGAACAAGATTAATTTTTTCATAGAATCGTAACAATAATGTCATACAGAAGTGGCCATATCTGTCTGTCCATCATGGTTCTCTGGTGATTTTGGCATTGATCTGAAACTAAAAATTAGATGTTTTGCTAAATATTGCCCTAGTTCAAACAAGAAATTACTTGGGGAACAGGAATATTCAGTAAAAATCCAAGGAAGTAACACCAAATAAATTCAAGAACCACTGTCTGTATCACTTGTGAAACTGCAACAACAGAAATCCCATTCATCTGAAAATTAGTTCAGGCTACACCTTTGCAAAGTGATGATAAATAGGTATTAGCATAAACCAATTGCTAGCAAAGTTCTTTTTATTTTCTTTCTCCGTGTCTTATTGTAGAGGACTTACACATC
>VZUA01015314.1:0-10008 GCA_013401035.1 Horornis vulcanius
AAAAAAAAAAGGTAGAGATTTACATGGTAAGATGTGCTCTTCTTAGAGGACCTGACCCTCATTCTGTTGGTAAACTCACCACCAGTCATAGCTGGGATGTGAGTTTTTGTGAAATCAGTCTAGAAAAGGACAATTTTAATTCAGCTTTCGGTGCCTTTTAATGCTGTTGTTGAATGACATGCTATGGTATGATAGATTGAAGGAAGTCTGTTAGCACCTGCCCTTGGTCCCACAGGCTCTGTATAAATACCACGTTTGTCTCTGCTATCGGCCTTTCCTCATCTACAGCTGCTCCTTTGCTGCAAACTTTGAGTCAGGTTTAACTTTGGTTCATTTAATCTCTAGCACCTTCCTTGGCTGTGGACTTGTCTCTGCTCTTTTCTTGCCTCTTCTCATTAGCCCAAGACATTCAGCTTTTCTTCTCAGTTCCCCATTTCTCATTAATTTATTTTCCAAGAAGCAAAAAGTGAAAATAGTTATACATCGAAAACCCCAGGAAATACCAAATTAAAACCAGGGAGCTGATTTGTGTCCTGAGAAGACTCCAAGGTCACAGTCCTCTACTGCTCCTCATTGTGACCAAGAAGCCTCCTTGACAGATTTCACACACACACACAGAGCAGCTGTAGGAAAAAAAAAGGACACACATCACCCCTCTCCAGCTGTGCCTTCACATACACAGACAAATCCTGCTAGGAAATGACAAGGAGCAGCTAAAGGAAATGGACTTCAGAGATACAAAATGCTCATCACTGCCTCGCTTGGAATGGATGAGATGAAAGAGGAAGTGTCAAATCCAAACCAGACCCTGCATGTACACCTGTGATTGTGTACACACAGCCATCTGAACCTGCAGAAGATGAAAAGCAGATGAGCAACTCAATTTGATAAGGGAACATAGCTATTTATATAATTCCATGCTAATGACTGCATATAGGACAGAGTATAAACCTAACTTTTTGGAAATGAAGAGATAAATAAAAATTAATCATGGCTTTCTTACAGTTCTGCTTTATGGGTGTGAATATCTGAGACTGAAGACAGTGCCTGAATATCCTGTTCAGTATAGCTCCTGAACTTACTTTCAGCTTTATTCAGATTGCTGCTAGTTATTAAAGCTCAACAGGCGAAGTCTAGAACTATTTAGCAACAGATTCTGGGATTCTCGTTTTTTAAAAGTTACTTGCAGTTTGAAAAAGACAAGAGAAAGGATTTTTTTCCCCTGTAAAAGCATGTAACCAAGTACACAACTCTACTTAATCAGCTGAATGCTGGTGGCTTTCCCCCAGAGTGAATTTCTGGAGAAGCCCTGTAATCTGTAAGTTCTGGCAGACTTCTGGCAGGAGAATAGGACTGGTGATGGGTTGTGGAGTCCCTGGAACCCCTGGGGGCAATCCCCAGGGTGCTCCCCTGGAAAAAAACACCATAGAGTTTCCCTGCCGGGACTGAAAGAAAGGACCTTCCCCATGGTGCTTTGCACTCTATGGTCTGCCCCAGTCTCTCCCCTCCCAATGTCCCTGGTTCTCCTGGTTTCTTTCCTTGTTTCCCTATTGGTGGTGGCATCCCGGGTGGCCAGCCCCATTTTCCCTACAGGTCACTGACCTCTGCCCTGCCCCCTGTACTGCCCCCCTTGCCTGCAGGTTTGGGCCACTGACCCCATACTTAAGTCTGTGCACAGCACATGGCCAGGTCTTCGTTCCTGATCTCGCCTTCGGCATCTGAAATAAACCTTGCTAGAGCTGATCTCATGCAAAGGCCCTTCTTGCCTCTTTGCTGAGCCTAGCAGTGGCGTGTGTGGATGTGTGAGCTTGACTGCTCTGCCTGGATTCCTCCCAAGCGGCTTTTCCACTGGAGGTGCTTATTGGGATATAGGTAGCAGCACACCTAAGAAGCACACTGCTACAATGGGCTGTATCAGATTCCTTTGCCATTCCTTTGCCAAGCCTTTGTTGTGGATGGTGAAGTCCCAACTACAGGAATCACAGATTGTTCACTTTCATTTGTGCATTGCTAACTCTCGTCATTAAAGATAAACAACATCATGTGAAACAAGCAGAAACTTGAAAGTCCACCAAGTGGAACTGAAAGAACCCAGCATGTTTTGTCTTGATTTTAAATCTCGCCTTGGAGGATCAGCTTATGACTCCTTTTTTTTGGTACAGTAGTGCTTCAGGTTTTTTCTTGAGCACCATAATCATTTTGCCTCCTAGGCATCAGTCAGGGTTAATAAGGTCAGCCAGCAAGGAGTAGATTGCCCACTATGTAATCAAGAGGGACTTTGAGTCAAAATCTTTCTATGCCAGTAGGAATATTCCCAGACTTGTACTAGAAGATGAAAAGGGATAAAACAGCATATGAGGACTTTTTAATAACTCTTTGATAATATTTTGGAAGCAGAGATGACAATGTGCCTTCATTTACAAAGGATTGCAGAAGAGTCATAAATTGAGGAACTCTAGAGGATATTGGGGACACTGGTGCACATTGTCCATTTATCATTTTCATGATATGGTTTCTCTGCTTTGTTTGTCTCTTCTCCAATTGGCATGTTTTACATCAAAATACATCTTTTTAAAGGTACAATCCTACTGAGTTCCTGCACAGTTACTGACATGTACGGCCCTTCAAAATCTGTAAGTTTTAAACCCAAGGCCAATATGTGATTCAAAGTATTGCAGTGAGCATGGAGCAAAGTAGTTCAGTGAGCGCTGAGCAAGGCATTTTTGTCCTCCAGAACAGTGCTCAGACAAATGACTCACAGCACCTGCAGGGAGGGAAGAAGGAGTCAGACTGATTTTCCAAAGTACTGACCATGGACATATCATGGGGGTGATGTGGCCTTAAGGGAGAGGAAGGACAGGAAAGGACAATAGTGCTGTTAGTTTGTGACTTCCATAATTATAATGTTTGCAGAATTAGGAGGGAGGAGGAGGAGTGAAGGAGGAAAGCAGGAAAGACAACTATTTATCAGTTGCCATTTTCTGCTTGTTGCATGCTAAGGAATATTTCTGCTAATTTCTTTGCTAAATGAGTTGAGCTTGCTGAAACCTTTAGTGGGGGGATTATATTGGGACAGGACATGGGCAAGCCCACACCTGCCCAGGTAGCCCCTGCTCCTCCAGCTCTCTTAGGACCTTCTCATTGCCAAAAATCCTCTGCTTCCCTTACTCCATCCAAAACAATAACCGTGTTTTCATGCAAAATGTTTTCTCCTGAGAAACCCTTTTGAGCAGATACATAGCTTTACATTCATGTATTTAGCAGAATTTATTATACAGAATTGCTGACAAATAAGGTGACATCCAAAGGTTGGTAAGCTAAAACTGCATTTCAACAAACCATGTTTGATGTAGTCATGACAATGTAATGAAAAGTTTGAAAGATGTACAATTTCTGTAATAAATGAATATTCACTTTTGTTCTGAATTATTAGTGCTTGTGTCTAGACTTTGAGTGCTTCCAATCACAGAGCTACTAGAGCCAGAAGAATTCAGATGGTTAGCAAAAATGGTATGTCTTCAAGATGNGATTCATTAAAAAATGAGGAACTTGCAAACATTCCCAATATTTGGAGTGCTTTGTCTATTCAAAGAGAGAAGGCACAGTTAAATATATATAAATAAAAATAATCTCATGAATCGCATCAGGTTCAACAATATAATGATAATCTGACAGTATGATAATAATCTGACAGTATTTTAGCTGTTGCATGGCTACTTGACCTAAAGCTCTTGGTAAAATGAAGAGTGGTGATTTGGGGAGTTGACAGGAGGATCAGTTGTCAGCTGTTCACACTTAGCCCAGGCTGCAGACAGCAGTAGGGGTAGTAATGGAACTATCACTGCTATTACCTTCTGGCTGCTGTTTGACCAGAGTAAAATGAGACAGTGGCCTTTTGTTTCAGGTTACCCATCCTCTGTTCTTTAGACAGTGCCAAAAGAGGTCTCAGATACTCCCAAGAAGAGAGGTGTTAATGCACAAAACTCTGCAAGGATGTCTCGAGTGATGGTAAGCACATGCAGAATTAAGAAACTTCAAGCCAGAATCTCAACATCCTCTTGAGCCCTAAAGGAGCCTCCTTCAATGCAGTAGCTTCTTTTAAGGTTTTGTGAAGATGTCCTGGTAATAACCTCAAGGCTAAATCCTTAATTGTCCCTCCTGGTGATCCAGGAGCGTCACACTTTTGACTCACTGGTCTTGATCAGAGTCTTGCCCAATGCTCCTGTGGGAATGAGAACAGAGGTGCTTTGTCTTGGGCGAGGTGACAGGGTTTATTCCCTGCTAGCACTCTAGGATGTGCCATATTATGATGTTTATCCTGTCTAGTGCTTACATGCTATGGCTCCCTCTCCTACCATTTACAACTGTACAGGGGTCCTTCTACCTCCCTCACCAGCAGCAGATCCTGTTATTGGAGAGGTCTCCTGGAACAGAGCTGCTGTTCCCCCCACACCATGAATCCAACAGGTCTCAGCAGTAGGGACAGCAGTATGTGTGTGGCTGAGGGACCTCATCAGGAGCCTGGGGACAGCATGATAGACAGGCTGCTGGAATCAAATATATAGTATTGGAGAGAGGAAAAGGCAGGGAGGCAGGTTTGTCATGAGCTCCATCTCTTTTCTACTGACTCAGTACTCTCATGAGCCTCCTGCTCACTCCCTGGTGAGGTAGAAGAAGATAACCTGTGCAGTATTGTGACAAAATTCAGTGCTGACACAGCAGAGCTCCCCTGGCTGAGATGGTCTCAGGATTAATATGTGGCAGGTTGGCAATGTCTTTTATGAGCCCTGTCCACATGACTGCCAAAATCCAGGCAGCACTGGTGGCGTGTCTGACCAGTGTGAAGTTGTAAGGTTGTGGGGGGGCTCAGAGCCCTCTTTCACATTACTCCTGAGCCCTAAAGGTGAGGTGCCCATGGGCAGGGAGCAGCTGGCAGGCAGATGTGTGCCCCCACACAAGCAGCACTGCGTTCTGCTCGCATGCGTGTCAGGGACCCTCTCAGAAAAGGAAGCTCTCGCTGGCTCCCAGAGCCAACTGCCACAGGGCAGAGCAGGGGAACAAAATGCATCTTTCATGCCTGGATATCCCTTAGGCACAGTCTGATCAGCAACCCAGCAGACACAGCTCTCATGCCCCTATCCTCTCCCAACATTTATTCGGAACCTCAGGAGGGAGGGGGTAAAAGTGAATTTCAACCGGGTCAAAAAACCCAATAGCTTGCTTTTTAGTCCATAGCAAAAATGGAATTTTCAGGAAAAAAATCTGAATACCAAAATATTCAAGCCAAAAAATAAAGTTTTTAATTTTTGGCAGCTCAGGACAGGTTTGGGCTGCTCAGTTTTTGACAGTAAAGCAACATATATTCGCACCATTTTTTTTGTCTTCTTTTACAGTATGCTGACATTTTCAAATGCATTTTCTCTGGAAATGCAGTTTGTCTTGAACATTTTCAACAACGCTTTTTCACAGTATTTAATTCTCAGGGTTTCTCAGTGCCAGAGGAACAGCCGAGGATCCAGGGAGGAGCCGTGGAAATGCATTAGCTATGCCAGCTCTCAAGAGCAGCTTCAAGTGGCACTGGACCCCTTCAATTCTGGCCCTTGGCAGCAGCTGGTGTTGTCCAAGTTTGAAATGAGGCAGAGATGCAGCAGAGCTCCCAGCCCACCTCTGGGGGGAAGCTGAAAAGGGTAGGCACAGGAGAAAAGAGCCAAGTCAAATCCATCTTTGATCAAATGGTGCAGTCTTAGCAAGACAGCAGAAAAAACAGACTGTGTCATGCCCCAGCATTGTCTCAGTACTTGTGCCAAGCCTTGCAGTCAAGAGAGAGCATCTCCTGACCAGCCCACAGCTGTAAGAGAAGCATGGACAGTCCCTGGTACCTGCAGCCAAAGGCAGTGTCAAAGCCTCCATGTTGCTACATCACGCTGTAGTTGGAAATGCTATGGAGGGTCCTCTATACATTCTTGCTTTTGCATACATAAAAACCAAGTGCAAGCAGCTCCTCCTGAGCCAGCCCAGGAGGGGTTGGCAGTGGCGCCCCTCCTGCTCTTCACAGAGCAATCTCTCTGAGCCAACCAACAGGGAGACACAGCTCAAAGAAGCATGGGAAGGTCTTATGATAGTGTGGGAAAACACATTTAACTAAATTCAGCTGCATGTTTTTACTGAACAGAAGTGTTACACCATTGTTTTTTCCTACAGGAATCTTTTCTCCTTCAGACCAGTCCACCTCCACTAACTTCTAGCCAGAGGAGTTCCCTCTTCATATGCAGAGCATCACAGTGTTGCACACACATAACTGGAACTGCCGCAGGCGGACACCAGGAACTACACTAAAAACAATTAAAATATGCTGATGAAATCCCACTTCCCTGCTCATCCAGCCCATCAGACTAGAAACGATGGGGTTTCTGAGCTCCTCTGAGCAAACAGTGTGAAAATATAAGTCTTGGTTTGGTGCATGCCCAGAGTGTTGAACTAATAACACTTGTCTCATATGTAAGCAGCTGCAAAACCTGATATTTACACAAGGATTCACAGAGATGAGAAAAGCCTGCTTTTTTTTTTTTTTTTTTTNGGCAGGCTCTGGTTCAAATGGGAATTAATTTGGGAAAACCCTCTGGTTTGTATCATACAGCATGCCAGGTTAAATGAGTAGACTCTATTTTTTGTATAATTAAAGATTAGCTTTAGAACATTGACATTGTTCCCACATCAGTATAGCAGCATTTTTTACTTACCAAAGCACCCATTATTTTGAATGTCAAATAGATTGTGAAAAAAGTAGAACTCTACCTTTTAAAGCACTCAATCAATGAGATCACAAATGCACTTGGTATAAATACAATTACACCTATATACGCTTACTGGCAGGAGCTACTTTTTTGCAGATCTGTCTCTGGGAACCCACACATGCTTGGCTTACCTTAGACAAGGTGGCTGCAATTTCAAAGCTTAGAGCTGCCTTTAAATAGGCTTTTCTTAGACTTGGGAATCAGCTGGCACATGCTTCTGCTGGCAACACAAGGACTGTTGTCTCAGCCACCCAGATATATGCAAAAGACGGCTTTTATGAGGCCAATTTGTAGAGCTGGAAAACACAACCCAGGTTTTAGCTACCCGAGCCCTACCTCAAGGGCTTAAGTACCTGATGTGAGTTTCTCCTCATTTTTTTCAGATTTATCAGGTGGTCTAATAAATTACATCCCCCTTCTTTCAAAGCTTGCATCACTTTTATGGAGAAATTATGAAGCAGGCAATTCCCCTGCTGGCAGAGCTCAGCAGAGCTAGTGGCAGGGTGGATACAGCAAAGTCTGATACATCTGATTGCTGCAGGGAATAGCTTGCAAACTCGAGCTAAACTCCAACCCCCATACCTTCTGGGGATTACATTTTAGGGGCCTTGGTACATACATTAGGCTGGTCCCAACTATTTTTTTGAGTCTCACGAAGGCATATGAACCTAGCCTGCAGCTCAGCATTGCTTTTAGCTCCCCATCTAGCATCAGCACAACACTAAAGCAACAAAAGAATGAATGCAGAGAAACAGACATTTTCTCAGGTGACATTAGGATATCTAAGGTCTCACATCTTCCCTCATTTTAAGTCACATTTTATTTTCAATCTCTCCCTCTCTCTCTCCACAAGAGGTAATTTTTTTGAGGCAAAAGGCAGCATGCCCTCCAGTGCTATCAGGGATAGCAAGGCAGTTGCCAGTCTCATCCTGTAAAAAAACCCTAAGGTTATCACAATAGGTTCAAAGTTCTTCCAAACAAAACAGCTGGAGCTGATGGACACTGTGTGTTCTTCATATTGTTTTAAGAGCTCCAGCTGTTCTGCCTCTGCAATGGCAATACATCTGTGTTGCTGTGCAAGCAAAAACAGAGAAAGGATGAGAAAAGAACAATTTCACATATTTTTGTCTGTTGCTTCCATCTTGTGGCCAACTTGGAAAAGAGAAATTTGTGTCTTTATTTCAGTAAAGTTATTATTAATAAATGAAAGGAAACACTGGAATTTTTAGAGGTGGTTCTAATCCTTACCTCCAGTTGTTTGGATGGGAATGAATTGGGGTTGGAAGTTAGGTTTTCCCTTTGAAAAGCATTGAACATCAATGCCAGCAGAGGAAGGGGCTGGTGCCTTCTCTGCCACACATGTTGTTTTGGTCTCATACAAGCTGCTGTGCCAAGGAGTGCAGAACAGAGATGGGGTCAGGAGCAGAAGCCCATGAGTGCTGAACCCAACCCCTCACCTTGCTGTAGGCAGCAGTGATGGGACTGCAGAAGAGTAGGTACTCTGCTTCAGCTGCTGGCTTCATGAGCTACCTCATGAATCCCTAAGGTGACTTTCTCTCTTCTTTGTTTTTGAGCCTACAAAGTCTTTTCTTTGTTTCCTTTTCATTTTTCCTGGGGGTTATGCCAGCACACAGATGCCATAGCACACAACCTCTAACTGTGGGGATGAGTTGATGGGACACAGTGATCTTGCTGAGACAGTTGCAAAGGCACCATGCCTCAGGTTTCCGGAGCCATGGGGAACACCTCAAGGTAGCTCGATAACTTCTTTCTGCTGCTTTTTGCACCACTTATAGCAATGCAGCAGCTTAGTAAAAAATCTTCTAACCTGCATAACCTAAAGCCATTCTCTTCCTATCCTCCTGGCCAGAAGCCTGCCCTTCTCTGCTCCTGGCACAGTGCTGCTCTCTCACAGATCCCCTTTCCTGGGCAGACTGCCTCTGCCACGTGCCATTGCATGCCCTCAGCACATTTCCAGCCAAATACTTGCTGAGGCCTTGAGACAGGAAGCAAGATGATGTGTGGATCTCATATTGGACCCTCAGTCAGGTGGTCTCATACAAGCTAGGGGCCGGAATTTCGCCCAAAAGGAGTCTACATCAGCAAGAGGTGAGAAACTCATTATCCATGCTCCCCAGCATGGACAGATATGCTCAGAGGCATACACAGCCATGCCCTGTGCTTGGGAGAGTGCTCTGTACCCAGCCTCTTGCACAGAGAGAGATTTCAATACCCCCACCCTTTACCCCACACAGCAGAAATAATGAGTCCACTAGTCCTTATGTCTCACACAGCTGCTGAGCTTCCAGAAGAGCAGGTGCACAGCTGAGCAGGATGTAAGGGCACAAGCACTTCCAGGACTCCTTCCTGTGCCCCTGTGGTGAGAGGAAGTGGTGTGTCTGTGCAGAGTTACAGGATAAAGGCTCCTTTCAGCAAGGACACACAAAGGAGAGACAACCTACTGTAACTCTTATCTAAGACAAGGGCCCAGGATGCTGCACCCCATTTGAATGAGGAGGGGGAGATGTTAGATGGAGAGTTCATCTCCCAGCAAGTTCCCAGTAAGAACAGGGACCACCCCAAGGATAGAAGGTTGCTAACTTACCCATTCACAGGGTATTCCCACAGCCAGCCTTGCCTGGCTCCCACTGGAAAACCAAGACAGGCTTTTGTGCAGGAAGTGCAGCTGTCAAGTTTAACTCTGATTTCAGGTGGAAATCTTGCAAATCTTAAATTCACATTCAGTTATGTATACTGTGTAAAATTGACTATTGTGGGAGCACAGAACTGTACTAAAAATCTGGTTTGATTCACAAAAGAGGCAAGTTCAGCACAAGTTCAAAAACCCCTGTTGCCAGGGGCCTTTCCTGAGTGCAGACCAGCAGGCATCAACCCCCAGCACACAAGGTACCAAGGCCAAGGGTTTCATCTTGTGCAGGGAACCCAGAGCCCACCGACTCACCCACCCAGTGCTGCATCATATTATCTGCTGGGTTTTGGGAGATTATATGACTCCTCACAGATGTCACTTGGTATCCTGGCCATTTGCTGCCAGCACTTCCTCACTGTGCCCACTGGAAGGGCTCGGAGACATGCTTGTCATTACTGCCTGATGGCTTTGCAGAGAACTCAGAGACTTCTTGAGAGAAAAAATCCCTGAGCAAGACTGATTCTTTATATCCATCTTTCAATAAGTGAGTATAGACCCCTCACA
>VZUA01015339.1:1773-16976 GCA_013401035.1 Horornis vulcanius
CCGGTGGAATTTCACCCTGAGTTGTATTTGATAATTCTGGTTGATACAACCCAACAGATAGGCCCTGGTCCCTTTTCCCAGGGAACAAAACCAATCTGTTCTGTTAATGCCCAAGAAACAGACAGGCTTTAATGGTTGTATCACCATAAGAAATCATCAATCATCTACATTCCTAAATACTCTCTCTGGTTATGGAGAATATTTTCAATCCCATTCAGTGCACTGTTGACCTTAAAGAACCAATGATCCAGGGATGTAAACTGTTTTTACACACTTTTTCATTACTTCTCAAGAACTTTCATCCACAGCAGGCAGAGCACAGATGTGAAAAAGCAACCAGTGGTCACATTCTATGCTCTAGAGCAATAGTAGCTTTTCAGTTAATTATGAGAAAATAAAGCCATCACTGCCTCCATGAACTGTTCTTCTCTAATATGAATGGAGGGGATTATCATGGTGTCTATGAATGACAAGTTTTCCACACTACTTTTCTCCTGTCTTAAACCAGTCCCTAAGTGAAGATGTTTAACTGCATATGTTAATAGCACTTCAGGCTCCAGAAACATGGAAAGCACGAGCTTTGAAAACTTTACCAGTTTGAAACTGTTTAAAAGTTTATGAGAACAAATGACAAAAAGTGATACTGAAATTAAAAGCACAGAAATAACTGCAATGCTACACTAAATGTATGTGTTGTATACTACAAAGCCAAGGGGACAGGATCAAATGGGTTTGCATTAAACAAGAGGAGAGGGGGTGGAAAAAATACTTCAGGAAAACAGAACAATGGCATAATTTAGCATATTTGTACTTGGGCCAGATGCAGGTGATTGTTTTGGAAAGGATTCTTGTCAAAGTGAAAGGTGAATGGAGGAAGGGAGTGCAGGAAAGAGGCGGGTGATTGTCTTTAAAATAAATGATTTGGAGAATGCAATGAGCAGTGAATGTATTACGTTGCAGTAAACACTCCAAATACCTCAAAAATACTATAGCAGTGTCTTCGTTGCTTTGATTGTTATTAGGTAGAAAGCAAACAAATGTTTCTTTGTGGAAAAGAACTTGGAGCTCTGCCAGGAATGGTCATGTCTAACACATTATTTATGACTGTATAAAGTGCAAGAATATTAGTCACTTAATGGAAAGCTGGAGGACGTCTGTCACAAGATATGAAATGATCATAACTTGTTAAAGAAGGTTAAAAATTGGAATCTCTTTACTCAGGAAGCTGCTGTGAGTCTCCACCTCAGAAATGTAGTTTCTCCTACTACAGAAATGTAGTTTCAAGCTTCTGCTAAAACAGCTGTCCCAGGCATAACTGCTGAACTTTGTAAATTCAAGACACGGCACTGTCTTCTCCAAATCTCTTACACACCCTCACTGATATCTTTGACATCACAAATTACCCATCTCTTCCTAAAACTTCAGTTTGGTACAGTTTATACTGTGGGCTTCCTCCTTGCCCTTCTTTTTAGAGCTCCATTCAGTGGTCTATTCTTCCTCCTCCCTTCACACCCTGTGGACATTTTCCAAGGGGCTCTTCTCACTCCATCCCTTTTTCACATTGTCTATTTTCACCCTTCTGTTGACCTCATTCCCTCAAATGGTCTCTCCTCAAACAGGGACTGACAACCCTCAAATATTCCTCTTTTGCACATCTGTACCCTGCTACCTTTCTCTTGGCTCATAGATACTGCAAGACTAAATATAACAATAGAATTACACATTTATCCCACCTAACCTCATTCCAACCATCACCTTCCTCTCCAAAAAGAATCTTTTACCCAACTACAGATGAAGGTTTTGAAACAGAGCAGTCATAAGATAGATATTTTTCCTTTATTTATACCTCATTTATATCCACTTTACATTGTTTATTCTGCATATTAAAGAAGGAGAAAAAAAGAGCTGTCTGAGAAGGAGGAACTCTCTTTGGATTTATATTCAAACAAGGAGATGAAACAGGACAAGAAGAAACAATAGCTTTTTGTTGTTGTTCAGAAGATAACTGAAATTTTGTGAAATGCAAAGCTCTTTGTACCTGGAATCTAATTACATAAAGTGTTCTGTACCTCTGCCACTGAATGCTGTGAGTTACAGGGTTTGTTGCTTGGAGGTTTTAAATTGTGCTTTTATATTATTTTGGCTTTTAAAGCAGCTCCCCATTTTCCTAAAGAATGGCTCTTTCCAGCCATCAGACTTTGCTACCTCTGCTACAACAACGTGACCGTGCCTGGCTAAGTACTTCCTCAATCTATTTATTCAGCTTCCAACACAGCTCAGCACTATGTATCATACACATCGTGCAAAAATTTCGCTCAAGCATAATCATGGTTCTTAAAACTCAAACTTTGCCACACAATGACAAGGTCTCCACATTACCAGAATTACTTTCCCTCCTCCTCCACCCCCATCCAACTTCTCATCAGTCTCAAGCATGACTCAACCCCGTTGAAAAGCTGTAGGTTTACAAGTCATTTCATTTCTTTCAAGTGAGATACATCATATGGAGGAAATAAATAAAATGTTTTCAGTGTCTAGTCCCCAGTGGATAATGGGGACTATCTGGTTTTGTAAGCTGCTCCTAACTGGAAATTTTTCTACATTAGTTGTGGCTTAACCAGAGTGAAATCCCCATTTTGAAGCCCACGCAGTGATGGCAGCAGAACCTCACCCAGTAGCACATCAACGTTTCCTTCTTGCTCTTCAAGCTGACAAACGTATTTTGGAACTATTCCTGTTCCAATTCCTGCCTTATCTCCAAGACTGCGGGCAGAGTAAAAACTGCCTTCGGACAAATGCATTTTTCCTAAGGTCCTGTGTTGAGAGACATCTTTTACTTGCCAAAACCCCAGACTTCAGCTACACTCTGAGGTTTTCAATACATTTTTAACCATTTCACTTTCAGATCCTAGGCAGTTTATTGTCTCACCAGGAAATGTTTGTGTATGTACTCTTCTCTGTCTCCCTTTTACTGGCCTGTGTTAAAATTTAAACAAAACAAAAGGGATGGAGGGCAGGAGGAGAGGAGGGAGAAGAAAATTACTGTCATGAATCATACTAAGGAAAATGAAGTTAAAGTATCATGTTTTCATAGTCTTGAGGGATTAAAAGCAGAAGCAAACATTTATCTGGAACTACTGATATACCATTATGATTGCAGCTGCTTCCCCCCCAACAAGTTTCATGGTGTTAAAAGTTTGAGGATGAATTATGTCAAGTTTTGAGTATCCCCTGCTAGCTGCTACTTGCCCTAACTTCTAGTCAAATTACTTGAACTGATCACTGTGAGTACTGTGCAGAATTAAAAGCCCCATAGGAAAAGCATCCCCAAACCTACAAAAATAATTGCAGAAGAATCAAAAGGGGCAGATATGAAAAAAGAGCAGGGATGGCTAACAGAGAAGAGATGGTTCATTGAATTGAAAGGGGCCAGGTAGTAGCTGAAATTTCAGTATTATAAATAGGACATTATGTAGCTGAACTAAAAATAGGAGTTTTATTTTTACTTGATGTTCCTCACTGCTGGCTGCTGACCTAGAGAGAGAGTATTCAGAAAGGAGAATTAAACAATTCCCCACAACCATGCAAAAAACAAAAACACTAGCCTGGTGCCACAGTGCCTATTCGTAAACTAAGAAGAATACAATTTTTTTAACCAATTTCAAAAGATGCATAATAGAAAGAGCTCCCTAATACTACTGTGAAAAGAATGTACTAGAATAGAACAATTTCTGCAGAAAACCAACGGCAATTACAAATTCCCTGTCTACATACTCACTTGTAAGAGAAAATGGCTGGTGTATGTACTCTGATACCTTCACTCACTCTGTACATGTACAACTGCTCTCTATGCTGGAAGCACTCTGCTCAGCAGTAATAACACATTATCATTCCAGTACTTGGTTTCGAGTCAAGATTGAGGGGCCCAGCAAAGGTCTGGAGGAAAATGCTCTGTCAAATTGCCACCTGCCAACTGTCTCAGGGCAGCATCTTGCATTCTTCCCTTTCCTAAAGGCCAATTTTACATTTAAACTGAGAATCCCAATTTAGGTATGGTAAAATGGCAGCTTTTCTGGCCAGCTGCTGAGATGTTTGTTCGTACTTTGTTTCATTTTAAAAAGGAAAAAAAAAAACCAGCACAAGCCTAAACCACCAAATCTGGATTTAAGTTTCAAGCTCACACATCTCATCTTCGGGACAAAAGAGACTTGAAACCATGGTTTTGGTTCTGCTTACAAAGATAAGAGGAAGTTGTAAAACAAAACCAGATCTGAGTCTGATCTTAGGTTCACAGCTGTTTAAGACCATGGCTTTTGGAGGAGCCCATCACTAGCTCAAATCTAAAGGACTTGAGGTTTCCTTGGCTGATTTTGGCTTTATCTGCTAAATACTGGGTCTTCAAAATGTACCACAGACCCCAAGGGGCTGTGCTCAAGTATTTATCCATCACCACTTTTGTAGAAAGCTCAAATAAAGTTGAAACATGGTGATTTAATTTTGAAGAGTAAGCCATAATTACTTAAAAGATTTTATGGCATCAACAAAAATAATTTGCATTACTTGTCATTGCTGATCAAATTGAAATAAAGGGATTTATTATAAGAAATTATTGTAATTATTTAAAGAAAAATACTTAGCATCTGTGTAGTCTATATGCAAATCTACTAGTTAGTCATCCTTTCCCATGGGCTGAAAAACAGCAAAATTCATATTTGCTGTATTTGTACACTATTCACATCTGTCATTACATCAGTGATCTGATTTGTTTGGGAATGCTCAGACTCAGAACATAATTCTGCACTTAGCTGAAATAATTCTAAAATGCAGGTTAGCACAGTGGCAGATGATAATTCAAAACTTCTTGCTGCTGCTAAGCTATTTTGGCTTCTCTCACTGTCAAAGCCAAGTCAAACACACCTAAATTAAAATGCCTATTTGCAGTGTGTCAAAAGACAACAGAAAGATTAACGTATTTTGTTTTTGTTCTTGATTTTTGGTAGTATTTTTTACGGTGAATCAAAATCCCCAAATAAAAGTAAACGCCCTCACTTAGGCTGCACTGGTGTACTACTGCTGTGTTTTGATCCATCACACAGCTTGAGAGGGAACAAGGACCATAACTCTTCCATACTGGAAGTGTTGGCTAATGGGTCATCTCCTTTCTTTCTCCACTATACCAATTTCTATACGTTTATACATATCTATACATACAAATATAGGTACACATGAACACACACAAGGCTACAACAAATCTAGTTTTAGACGCTACTGATAATTTCAACAATCCAACATTTCTGCCTTTACTTCTTCCTCTTCCCATTCCTTAATAACTCACTTGCATAAAACAAACAAGAGTTGCTGTGCAACCTCTGGAGCAGCAGCAAATGGAAGGAACACAGCTAAGCAATGGACACAGCAGAGACCCAGGTTCACCTGACCCATACTTGCCAGGCATGACCTACATCTCTTAAGCACCATTTTTGGTGTAAGGGCATAAGGAAACTTCATCTGAACAGTGTCACAATACACTAAAATTGGACTGATGATCTGTAACTACATCAAGCCACAAATAAAAGTCTCGATAATTAACGTCCCAAGTTCTTCCTCAGTTGTTCAATCTATTAAAAGATGTATTTTCAAACAAACCAGGTTCCCTTCCTGCTGTTCTGTTCAAAGGCAGAATTCTCACTTCCTTTGCAGGTATCATCATTTTCTGTTTCTCCCATAATACATATAGTACACAACTTCTGTATGGAGACTCTTCTAAAACATTATAACACCTAATTAACAACTAGAGATAAAATTACAACATCTCCAGTGAGTACTGGACACTGGAACTGGTTTCCACTCAATGCACCACTCCCTGCAATAATCTGCAACTTTCCAACCAGGGGATTTAGATCAACTAAACCATTTTTGCCCTCACCTTGAACACAGCCCCAAGCACAGAAACAGAAGCCCATGAACACAAACCCAGCACAAAAAAAAATTCCAAGGGAGAATGTCTAGCTCTTGTTATAACCAGATGAATTAAGAGTCTCCATTTTGAATACCAAGCAGCTCCAGAGGAAAGTGTCAGGTTTCCTTCTTGCTGCCCCTCTTCAGCCCTCACCATCTATTCTTGGCCATCCTGCAAACAGAACCAACAGCAGCACAGCTGCATCACACTGAGGACAAACTGGCTTTCTGAAGAAGCTTCTAGTATTTACATCTTCTCCTTACACAAAATATCATAAATGAACCTTTCCTATTCTCCTAGTTCAAATAAAGTCTATTATCACTAAATAAATAAATAAATAAAATATCTTGACACCGATTCTCCACAGTTGTTCCCTCTCTTGCAGTGAACAGCCAACAGGTTTTGGACTGTTTGCTGCCACACACCACACACTTGTACATCCACCCTAAATGAAGCCACTGTGGACCAATTATGAAAGATCTGTTATTCCATTTGGAGTTACTCATTTGGGGATTTGATTTTTGATTTGTTTTCCTCTGAGGTTTTTTGGAAGCACTAGTGGGATGAAGTTTAAATTAAATTGGGACCATCAGCATCCCAAAGACAACTATTCAGTAGCACACATTTAATATTGATTTAATATGATTATGTGGGCTGTTTGTAACCGCAGCTGTCTAACTAATGCCACTTAGACACAAAGTACTTTATATATTCATTACCAGGAATGTTAGAATATGAACCAAACCAAAACACAGCTAAATAATCCACACAAATATGTAGCTCTGAAAGCTACAGGAAAGTCAAGAATTAAAAACTGCAGTTTTCAATTAACAGAGACAGCTGAGGTGGATTGTTTTGTGCATTGCACGCATGGTCTAAGGTGCCACTGGATAAATAATTACAATATTACAGAATACCCAGAGCAAGTGACAAACCAAGCATTATGCTACACAAAATGAATCACTAATAAATCAAAACTTCATCCATGCCAGTTGTCTTTGAGGATAACCTTTTATCCCTGGCTGCTTCCAGAGCCAGGTGCATCAGCCAGTTCCAGCATCCTGCTGAACTTTGGAAAGCAGGAATGCCGTATTAGGGCACAACATGGCTGTTTCTAAAATATAACTACCAATCCAGGGGATGGAAGAGAACGTAGTCTTCTACTCCTACCAAACACCACAGAGAGGATTTTGGTAATGTCAGTACCAACCCCTGGTGTGGTTTGTGGCTACACAGGGGGCCCTGTGTCAGGGCCTTGCTCAGCGCTGGACATAACATAACGAAGCCCAACCACTTTTGCTAATTTCAACAGTCTGAGCACAACATGGACTTTATTTCAATAAATAATGCTAGTTTGGGTAACAAACACTAGTAGGATTATGCAAGAGAATTCAGCATCAACCAGCGATCTGCAGCATCCCCCGAGTACGTCAGTGCACGGGGGTAGCTGTGACAACTTCTGGCCCATGAGGGAAGAGTGTGGATCTCGTTTTACCTGAGGCAGACACTGTGATTGGGCTGCACAGAATCCGGGGCACCTCACCAGCACCCGGTTCTTACAAGGGCTGAGGCCATTCCTCAGCTCAGCATAGCACGAGCACCTGGGCACAAACCAACACCTCACCATCGCAAGGCTGGGACAGCACCCAAAGCCCCGCCAAGATGGCGGCGCGGCCTGAGGGGGCCCCGCCCGCGCGGCGGAGAGGCCGCCGCCTCCCGCGGGACGGAGCGGCCGCTGGGCGGCGCTGCCGAGTCCCGCAGCGCGGGATGCGGGAACGGGCTGCGGGATGAGAACGGGATACGGGGCAGCGGGATACGGGCCAACGGGATACGGGGGACGGGAGACGGGAGGCCAGGTCGTGGCCGCCGAGCCTGGCGACGTTCCCGGCTGCCAGGCGGCGAGTGGAGACGGCGCTGCCGATGGCGGTGATCCCGCAGCGCCAAGCGCTGGCGGCTGGCCCCGGGAGGCAGCGGAGGCCGCCTTGCGCAGCTCCGAACCGGCCGCCGTCCCGGTGTGGGGACGATCACGTCCGGTGTCTGTAGGCTGACAGCGAGCAGTTCTGCCAGCGCTCGGGAAAAATACCAAAACATTCCCAGTGTTCTTCCCGGCAGTCAGTAACGAAGGACTTCCCCCCCGGCACCTCCGGGACGGAGCCGCAGTCACCGCTGGCATCGAGGCACAGCCGGAGCGCGGTGATGCCAGCGCGGGGAGCAGCCGCCTCAGCCCGGGGCTGGAGGGGAAATCACATTTACTTCATGTCGAACAACTCAAGCGTCGGGCTGCTGGCAGCAAAGGTCATGAACAGCTTTCAATCAAAGGTTTTTGTAAAAAATTAGACCGCTAATGTCACTCTAACGAAACACGTCCTTTGCTCTCAGCCCCTCAGTGGTGGGGATGACATGGTCATTTGAGCGTTCCTATAACTTAGCCGCACATATCCATACCCCTCAAGGCATTTGACGCTTTTGCCAAGCTGAAACAAATCTCCAGGTTCTGGATTGCTGATGTCTGTACTGGGAATGAGTTCTGTCATGCCATCAGTAACATCTTTCCAGATAATTAATGTCCCAAAAGATTTTTCTGCTCACTTGTGTCTTTGAAATATATCTTGTTTTATCTAAGGGTCTACGTTAAAATACCAATGAAGGTCTCATTGGTTAAAGCAATAGCTCCACATGAAGGTTCTCAGCCTTTAAAATGTCACCAAATAGTTCAAAAGAGTAATTTTAAAGCATGATGGTCCACAAGAACCCTTTTCAGGCTATATTTTGTTCCCATTGATATATTTTTTGGTACACAGTAATTTAAGTAGGTTTGGGGAACCTGATGTGAATTTACTATTCACTTTCAAGTTTTTATTAGTAGACCTTCATGTACTGCAAGGCAGGTTCTATTGATGAGCAGCATGGTTATCACTGAGCCTGTAAAAGAAACTGTCTAATGGGACCACTAAGATTTGCTGATTCTCCATTCTAGTCCATGTCAATAAAACTCAGTGTGTAACTGAGTTGTAGCACTAAAATTCATTACACTGTCAAGGTAGAGCATCTCCTTTGCTTAAGCCCTAATGTTAATAATTAATTTTTAACTCAAGTATCAGAATCTGGTATCAGTTTTCCAGTTGTTTAAATCCTTTTAGGATCCATAGAAGTGTGCTTTCATTTATATCAGAAAAAAATTGTATTAGATGTCATGAATTTTTTTAAAGCATGGGCAGTGCTAAATTCAGGAATACCTGACTGGTGAATACACTTTATACATGAGGTGTGGAGCTTCAGAAAATTGTGTAACACATTGGAAATATTCATTACAGTGACTTCTGGTGACAGAGGGAAAAGCTAACTCACAGGACTAGTCCTCACCCAAATTGTACAGTCAGCTCAGCTAAATCAAGGTATAGAAACTACACCCCATCTTTATCAGCAACAAATGACATAATTCCTTGAGGATGTTACCAACAAAAGTTTACAGGAAAGACGAGTGGTACATTCATAATATATTAACACTCAGCACTGCAGCTTAACAGGAGCACCGGATTCAAGCCCTGTTGTATAAATTAACACCAGAGCAAGAACTCACCCTGCTGTTCTTATACTATGCTGCTGCTGTTCAGGAGAGGATTTCTCCTTCTACTAAAAAATAAATTTTAAAAAAACTATAATAAGGAAAACAGAATGTGATTTAATTTTCCAGCAAGAGCAAGTATATTATGAATAGCGTTACCAGGTGTTTCTGGTAAAACTGGAAGGATTTTGCTGGACAGTTGCTCTGTCTTCCTCCTGTCCACCTAGACTTTTATGGCACTTCAGTATGGAAAATCCTCACCTTTGTGGCCAGAGCTGTCATTTGCCCTGTTTTCCCCTTCTTCACTTTCCCACAAAAAACACCCATGAGCTTCTCACGTGCAATTCAACACAAATTACATCAAATTTCTTTTCTCTCCCAAATACGCTCTTTCAGAAAGAACAATGGACAAAATGCTCCTATATACAAATGACATTGCAATAAAGTGTCTTCAAAGTCTATAGAGATAAGTTTATTTCATCCAAGCTCCCTTTAGGAAACAAGAAAAAACCCCACATTTACTATTTCACCCTTGCCCCTTTCTCTGTCAGATAAATCATCAGTATTATTGCACTATTCAAGATCAAATTAGCAACATGAACTCTCTGTCAAACAAAAGGAACAAAACCCACAGGAATCAATGGGCACTCTCATATCACACTACTAGTGGGCAATTAGCAAAGAGAAATAGAAGGAAGACCATGATCAGACTTTCACTAGGCAAACAAAGCTGATCTGTAAAATAGATTTATAAATAAATGCAGTTGAAAGTATCAATAGGAATTGTGTGTGCCATTTGGTCTTTCATTCACTAAGCACATTGATCTTTGCAAACATGATTCTGACTAATGAGCTGTGTTAAGTGGCTCTTGGTTTCTTATTTTGTTGCTGTGTGAAAGATTGGGACTCACAGAAGCTGATTAAAGAAACAAAAGCTTCAGTGCGTCTGCACTCAGATATCAGCTTCTCAACCTAATCTCTGGAACAATTCTCAATTTATTTACTTAAAGACTACAAATCCTATTTAAGAGCTTGTCTGAAGTAGGTTGTGTCATCTCACATGAAGTATCATGGATGCAGACTTCCCAGACACAGGAGTTCACTACAAAGTACTCTTTGAAAATACTCTGAAAAGTACCAATAAAGGTTACACCACTTCCAACCATTCAAGTATTAATTCAAACAGTGCATCATTTACTTGTTCTAAGAAACACTGTCAAGATGCAGGAACAATTGCTTCAGCTTTGCTTGGAGTTTTCACTGAAAACATCTGTGGTTTAATTTTACTGATTTAATTGGGTCCATCCAGGTACTGAAAAATAACCAAAATTATTCTATCTAATTCACCCTTCAAAACAGATCACAAAGTACCATTTTCTTCCAAAAATAGGAGCATGTACCAATTTCAAGACTGAGTATCAACAATGATTCTTACAACAAACTGTGTAATTCACTATAGAATAGGCACCTTTTTTCCAAATGTTTTCTAGATACTTTGTATGTTTGGCTCAACAAAATTTATGTTTTCATAAAAGTCTTTTGCTGCTAGGCAGAACAGAGGCATTATTTAAAAGTAAGGTGAATCTAGCAGACATACACAGAAGCAGCTCCATCACTGAACAAACCAGTGTATGTTTTGATATCAAATCTTTTGAATGCTGAGACTTGTTCTGGGCTTCATCAGTTTGATGGCAAATAAATACCTTTTATAGGCTAAAAAGGCAACTTGGTAACACAATACACATTGACTTGCCTGAGAAAGTTACACTTTTCTTTCATTTCAGTGTCAGCTTTGCTTCAACCTCAATAGTCATAACTTGACTTTATCTTTGTACCAGAGAAAATGGAAGAACTTTAGCTTGTACTTTTGGCAGCACTCCTCTTCAAAAATCACTCAGCACACATTGATTGTACTCCACAAAAATCAAGGGGAAGCTTTGTAAATCCCTGGAAATGTTCCATTCTGAATTTCTAAAGCCGCTTGCTTTGGGTAGGATGAACAAATTGTCTTACAACAGTCTACACTGTACATATGGTTGGCAGGGAGGATTTGTAATCTTCTCAGTTGAAGACAGCAGCTTCATCCTTTTAGCTACAATAAAAATACTAGAACTCCAATTATTCTTAAATAGACAATTTCCAATTTCAAGCCACATCTGTTTAAAATTTCTTTTTCCTAATCTATTTAAGAAATGTTATCGCAACATTACAAAAAGTGATGAAAAAAGTAATTTCGTGTTTTGCAATGAAAAACAAAAAAAAGCTCCTACAAAACCCAAGATATGAAAGAGAAACTGCTAAACACAAGGAAATAAGTGCAACTCAGTATAAAGTGGGGAACACAGCTGCCCTCAACACATAGTATGCCACACATACCAATTCCTCTTTACTTAACAATCATAAAACTCCCAGAAAAAAAGACTTGCCAGAGTAGTTTTCTTTTAGAGGTCAAAACTTAAGTTAGGTAGTGAGTGATGTATTGTATTTAATTTTTCACACTGTTTGCCTTGTTGGAAATGAATATGTATTAGATGCATTTATTTTGTCACCATTTCACAAACCACAGGCTGAACACTGGTGATGAAACACAAGCATTCTGTCAGCTTCCAAGTGAATGTCCCTACGGAGCTGCAGCTGTCCAGCCACAGCACTGCTCACTTCTCTGAGGCTTTGTGAGCATTTATAATCCTCTGTCGTTTCTCCCTGTTTCTGCGCCTGTTTTCTTCATACTGGAAGACAGATAAGGAAATTAATAGATCAGCTGTTATCATTAAACAGGTATGTCAAATTTAAAACTGTAGAGAGCATTTTTTTACCCAGGAACAGAAACAATATATTTGACTGATGCGTTAGAAATACAGCTCTTGTTAATATCTAGATATAGGTTCATTTTTACTTTGAAATTAACATTTATTCCATTAAAATACAGGTTTCTAAGTCTGAGGTTATTAAGCTAAAGAGTATTAGAACATTCTAATAAAGACTATTCAGTTAATCTTAAGGAGGAACTTAATTATACAGTGATTTAACATATGACAGCTACACTTCACACATGAACGAGGAAAAAAAGTTGCACTGGTGCTATTCTAGAGGACAGGTCAAACTCTCCCTTTTACAAGATACTGATTAATGTTGTATCTGCCTTCTGAAACATGAATTTGTCATCACAGGCTTCGTCTATTTTTGATCCTGGTCATTAGTTATATCACAGAAAAAGCAGGATACCAAGATTAACAGAACAAAGGCAGATTTGGATTGAATGAGGGTAAGGCATGTGGGGATTTTAAATCGTTTAAACGAGAACCACAACAGAGGCAGGACTCCAGTGTAAAATGAAATTGAGAAAGTCTTCACAGTTAAGGTACATGTATAAGGCCACCATGATTTCAAATATGCCCCTGCACAAGCAGAAGCTTGAAGAGCCTTTCATTCATTGCAAACATAAAGAAAACATTTTCATGGCTCAAATAAATGAAAAATTAAAAATCAATGCATCATTTGATATGTATTTCATGAAAAGCAAATTATTCTTGTTCTTAGGTTAGAGCCCATATTTGTTCAATATTTTAATAATTGGCATCAAGAATAAAACCCAAGTAATCCACAAATATTCAATTCTCTATATAATGTAATAAACTACTAAAGAAATTGATTTTGAAAAGGATTTGCAGTTTTTCATCCATTATACTGATTGGTCTATAACTGAAATAATGACCCAAAACATTACTTAACATTTACAGATTGCTTAACTTTTTCCTTTGCCAATATTTAATTTTTCAGTAACCCATCTATGTTTTTATGTAGAATGAGAACAATGGATCTTTAAAAGCTACATCTGTACCTATTCAATATTTGTGAACAACCTTTCAGGGGCTTCCTAGTAATGGCATATCTATATAAGCACATTTTAAGAAGGCAGACAAATATCATCATCAAGAACTCATCCAATATAAAGGCTCCAATGGAAGAAAAAATAATGAGAAAGAATAATGAGATTATGTGGAAAGAAACTTTTTAGTATGGTGAAATTTATATGAAAATTAGTAAGTACAGTTTCAAGGTAAAAAATGTGTGAAATGTTTGTTCATATGTTGTCATGTAGGTACAGCCACGACAAATATAAAGAACACTCTTCTGAAAAAGTGCCTATTAAAACAGTTAATCCACTTAAACTCCCATTGACATCATTCCTTCATATTTGCAGATATTTTTATTTAGGCCTAACTCAGCAACTCATTAAGTAGTTTCAGTCAGTGTAACTGACTTCAGCTTTAAGTGTTACTTACGCAGAGGTGACCATTACTGCTTTATATTAAATTCTGTGCAAATACCACTACTAAAAAAAAATTAAGAAAAAAGTCAGAAGCAATCTGTGAAGTGTCAGTTCCTATCTGCAATATTTGTTTCATTAAAATGTGTTTGCTTATTTTTACATATCAAAAAATACACCACGCCATTTGTTAATGCCAGATTTTACTTGACAAATTCATTTTAAGAAGTTTAGATTTGGGCTCAAGTGCCCACAGCAGAATGTGCTTACATTTATTGATTCATACTACTTAGTAAAAAGCAACTCTAGTTCTTTCCCATTTTTTATTAAGCACTTAATTCACAGTATTTATAACTTATTGCTTACCTCTTTTTTTAAGCACTTCCTCATCTCACGGTCAATATCATTGCAATGGCCAAAAAACTTCAAAACATTGTGCTGAGGAGTTAAGGAGAAAAAAATTACAATTCAAAGGTTTCTTCCTCTGAAGCTCTAAATTTATTTAAATTCATTTGTATTTTTCAACTTATCCTGGCCCTCTTTTCCTCTCCCTTTCTTGTGAAAAGTGGCATTTGGTAACTTTTTTCCTCAAACAGTCAGAGGTTTGAGCTACTCGTGAAGCTCACTTGAGCCAGCCCTGCCTTGCTGAAAGTTGAAGGTACTCACCATGTAGAACCAGACTAAAAAGGACACCTAAGATGAAGCTGTTGTTTAAATGCAGAACATACATTTTATTGATCTAGAAGTCAGTCTCACAACTCTCACTGACATTAGGTTAATAATGTACAAGAAATAAATATTCTGAAGTCCAGGTTGTAATACAGAGGCAATGTCCTCCCTACATTAGTTTTCATTATTTCTTTGTGACCTAGAGATGCAAAGGATTCACTGCTCCATTATCTCACCTACACGAAGAATGTGGTGTTGGTCCAGAATATGCAGGCACTGGGCTTAGCTGACTGGAACATTACAACCAGTATAAAAAATATTTCAGGATCTTGAGATTAATAAATAAGATGCATTTACTGTCTTTAATGGCACAGCTCAATTGTCGGCCTTATGCACACTAAAGAGTTCTAAGTTTCTAAAAAACGGCAGGCCTAGACCTCATGAGGGTTCACCACAGCTAACATGATGGTATTCACAAAAAATCTGTCCTCTTAGCCAGGATTTCTTCAAGCAACCCCATACTGCCAGGCTTTACATCGCTCTCAGAATACATGGATATAGAAAGACAGTTTTTCAGGGGGATGCCTGTGCCATGCCACAGAATCTCAGGGCAGAACCTGGCACCAGACCATCCAAATGATTTATAAGAGCAGAAGGAGGGGGATTTTAGAAGATATTTGCAGCTACATAATGAATGGAGACAATGGTGAAAACTGGTCCGGGTTTTCGCTCCAACCGGG
>VZUA01015341.1:6958-28487 GCA_013401035.1 Horornis vulcanius
GCAGTCTCAGCATAATTTTATTGTGCACATTTGGAGGATGTGGTCACTTCCTACCCTGTGGCAAGTTCCCCTTTCACATCCTCTGATGTGGAGAGTTTCAACCATTTTTTAAGGCCTCTTTCAATGTCTCTTCCTCATCCCCAGTGCCAACAGCCTCCTCGGTCTTTAGTGTCTGACAAGTCCATAAAATTCTGTGGCCTATGTGTGTGTATATGAATATACACAGGTGTAGAGGTGTGTGGGGAAGTCTCATGGTCAGCAATGCTGCTGTGCTGTGTTTTCTCTGGGGTAACAGCAGCCACCCCTCTGCCCTAGAGCCAACAGCAGGGGCATTACAGTGGCTCTGGACTCCTCTAAGTGTCACAGCCTCTATCACCACCCCAAGAGAGTGCAGAGCTGCAGATTGCTGGGCCTTATGGTCCATGTGCCCTACTCATACCTATAAATCTGGAACATGTGTGACACCCACACTGCTGCTTGAGCTAGCACTACCCTGAACAACAGATGCAGTAGCCCAGTTCTGCAGCTCCAGCTCCTCCTCCTCCCCTGTACAGACTCTGTATTTTTAAGCTTCACTCTGGGAAAAGATGAAACAGAGCCCATTTGAAATAACACTTCTATCATAAAATGAGATTTCCTTATTAGCACAACAGACTCTATCCAATATCTGGAAACTCCCTTTCCTCCAGTGTGGTGAAGGACAGCAAGGGAGTGTGAACTGGATGAAACAGGAGGCTAGGCTCATCTAGCTCAAAAGGCTCTCAAATAAGAGCCTTGCACAGTCCTGCCTTCTCCAGAAAACTTCAGCCCAGTTAGGATGTGTGAAAGTTATATCTAGTGTAAAGATAATTTTAGAATGGTTTAACCACCTGTGGTTTAAGCTCTGTTAGCCAGCCTAATAACTAACAGTGCTATCACTGATGCTGAACATTTAATTAAGAGCAATTTCCAATTACTTACTGTAGTATTTGGGACCATGAAGGAGGTGATGTGCCTGAATTTCAACATGATATTTTAGGCTGTTTGGAAGCTGTGGGACCCATCCTCCAGTTACACAAAGCAGGCTGAGCAGCAGGGTGTGAGAGCAAAATCCCCAAACTTGGCTTACATAGGACATGGGTAAAAGATTGCAAAACAATAAAACAGATAAAGAGACAGAAGAGATGGCAGGACAGCAGGAAACATCCAGGAACAGACAGATGCTGCAAAATCCATATTTTAGTGTGAACAATATAATAAATGGAAAAAGAGGCAGACTGATAGGAATAGAGCATATAAGGGAGACGGTAGAAAGTAAATAAGGCAATAAAAATCCATACCAGAGCCCAGACTAAGTCCTTCTAAAAGATGCTCTGTATCTGACAGCTATTCAAATGCCACAAGATATGGGAAGCATCTATGTGTAGCTGTTGGGATTAATCCCTGCATCTAATGTAAAAAAAGATTTTTCAAGTGTGCATCGCTTTTGTACCAAGGCTTCCAGTGCATGACTAAATAAGTATTCACATGTTATTTAAATATGATTTTTCTCTCTTGGGTAGCTCTATCCTGTATTACCATATGAATGTAAACCAGCTGACATTGTGATGGGTTGGAGGAGGTTTCATAGACATTTATTAGGTATTTAGTTACATTTCCTATTTGAAAATATTTTCAGTGTTGTGCTGGATTTCTAGATAGCCAAATAAATAGCTAGCAAACTAAGTCTGAAAAAACCAGTCCACAATAACCTGCAGAATTTAAACTACTGCAACCTATCAAAAAACCCTACAGAATTCAGATGCAAAATAAAGGAATTTTTTTGATACTCAGGATCTCACAAAACCCACCACTTTAAGCCTGCCTGGGGAGGAGATGATGATCTTAATGACCTTAACATTTCCTAAATGGTATCAGTGGACCCTGCAAGGGAGTCAGTACATTTGTAACACTTTTCCTTAGTGCAATATTGAAATTGAGAATTACTGCAAAAAACACTGCTGGACTGGCAATTGTGCAGTATTTTGATGGATTTAGATGAGATTTTCTTTTAGAGAGAGCAAACTGGGAAAAGATGCCTGTATAATTTAAACTGTGTTTGCTAAGCAGAAAAACATCCCAGCTATAAAGCTGTAAAAGGAAAAAAAAAAAGGTTCATTTTTTTCCCTCCCTAGAAATATGAGTAGCGTGGGACAGAGGCTAGGAAAGAAACTAAACAATCAATTCAATATTCACACAAAGAATAAACAAATTAAAAAATACTCTTTTCAGGACACAAAGAAAAATTTCATGACAAGCATGCTTTTATCATCTTGAAGTGATTTGAAGTCATAAGATTCCTGAAGATGAAGATGAAAGACAGCAATAAAAGCAGTTATCACTAAGACTCTCTGCCCAGAGCAGGGGATGACTTGTGCTCTTCTCCCCCCCAACTCCTTGTAGCCTTCAGTCAAGCATGGCCAACCTGGCCAGAGTACCTGCATGGAGAGGTGGGGAGAACAAACAACAGCTCAGACTGAGGAATTTTGTAGGTTACAGGGTTGTGTCAGCAGCCTAAGCACACAACAACTGTTGTTGCTTGCTGCCCTGGGAACAATTAATCACTGTCTAGCTCCACATTTCTTCCTCAACATTCTACAAGGCCACTGCTAGCCTGGATTAACAGATCCATCAGCAGTTTCCATGAGGCACATCCTCTGTTCCAGCAGAGGTGAACATGTATGCCTGAGCTGGGATTCTAGCAACAGTGGAGGTGGTGACACAGCAATAGAGAGGCTGAAGAACAATAAAATACTCTGTTTCACCCCCATGCAGTGCCCCAGGCTCTGACCCACAGCAGTCACCCTTTGTAGCGTGGCTCACAAAAGAGCATGCATTTTTGGCCTGTGTTCTGTATACTTGCAGTCCCAATTAGATTTTTATCTCTGACTGCACCCAGATAAAACATCCAAGATACAAACCACCACCACAACAGATAAACCTCCCTAACTCAGTAAATGGTATCATAACAGTGGACAGAAAAATAAAGAAATAAAGTGAATTACTGCATAGCTTCCTTGCACAAAGACTGGGGTAAAAGTGAAGCTTACCAGTCTGCCATGGATTCCACGTTTTCCCTTGGCAAATTGGAAAGAGGCTTGCTAGTACACATGCCATGCCAGGGACTGGCTATATGCAGGCAGCCAAGCTATTAAAGGAAATTCTTATACACCTTCAAGCAGTTGGGTCTAGTCACATTTTGAGTATATGCTGCTTGATAATGAGGGCTGTGCAACAGCGATTTATTGTCAAGGGAAATTCTGCCTCCATGTCTCTTTCATTAAATAATTTATTTTATCATTATTTCTAGCAAGAAAAATAAAGCAAGGTTAAGTTAAACGATTTCTGAGGCAAAAAAGTTGTGTTTTTTTGGTAAAGGGGGGAAACAAACACTGAAAAATAATTGTTTGTCTGTCCAGCACCTTCTGAAGAAGACCCACTTTCCTGCACATGACAAAGCAGCTAAGACAGTGAGGATCTGATGAACCCTAAAAGAACAGAATGTCTTGTTCATTTACATACAGTAAACACATGTTTCATCCAAACACAATTGTGAAATAGTTTTGAAATCCTTCTTTCATTGTAGTTTGGGGACTGTTGGCTAACATGACTCCCAGAAGGTTTTATTGTCTCTTGTTTACATGGGAGAACCAAATCAGAAAAAAAAAAGAAAAGAAATGTTTTGGAAATATAATTTGTGTTTTGTGTCCTGAGTGCTTTATTTCTGTTGAACTCGTATTTCTAAGATTAAGCATCAGGCACCACCAGGATCCTTCCAGCATAAACTTATGCTTTAAAGAAAGACGTGCATAAAATCTGGCACACATAATGATAGTCTATCTTTATCACCACAGTCAAGATAAAATTTAGAAGCTGGAAACACAGCTGTCTAGCAGTCATAATTCTGTCTGCATTTATCTGGCACCAGCTTCCCTTACTCTTTATTTTGATTCATTCTGTATTTTATTCTCCAAATATTTTCTTAGATTGAGTACGTGTAGTGCTAATGCCTGACATGCTGAGTAATTCTAATTCTGGCCACTTATGAGAGTAGGTGTGGAGGCTGTGCAAGACTTCACAGAATCAAATCCAAAAGACAAAACTGGCACAGACAGTAAAGTCATCATGGCAGCAGCAAAATGAGTTTCCATGAAAAGATATCTTGGAGAAAAGTCTGTGGACATCAGGGAGCAAGTCTCAAAGTTTCCCAGCAATGGATGCTGCAGAGCATTCCAGGAATCAAGGCATGCCCAAAAGAAAACCAAAAGAAACCCAAACAAATGCAACTAGTAAGCTCTTACTTAAAAAACAGAGCATAGTTTTGAAATAGATGTAAGTATAACAGGCTTGGTGGTCTCTTCTGGATGCCTGGGGGTCAGGGAAACCCACACCATTGGGACCTGGTCTGACAGGGGCCATCCCTCATGTACTTTTCCAAGAGTATTACAGCACAAAGAGAGTAAAACTGGGAAGGAGGCAGGAAAGGACAACAAACAGCAGGAGATGCAGCAAAGGACAACATTTTTCATCTTCACAAGTAATGCTTTGTAATTCCTGTAATGAGTTTCACTGATGAGCTTGAAGAGTTCTGTTAATGAATTCCTTAACTCACATAAAGTCTTTCTGTCATAGCAATATTAAATTGATACACAAACAAGTAAACTGAGAAGCTGGGGAAGCCCATTCCTGGAATATTCTCAGTATAAAAGCTTCACTCAGAGAAAATAGTGTGGCCATGCACTCATTCCCTGGCTGATCAGGTGTATGGAACTGTCCCTATTGTTAATGAAAGTCCAATTTCATGACTGGCTGCAATTTACTTCTTCTAACAGCCAAGAAGCCATGTGGCCAGAGGCACCACTATGGGCAGATGGAGCTCCTGTCTATATACTTTCAAATTACTTTTTACTGCACCTATATTAAACAACCTCAAAATTTCAACTCTGGTTGTAATCATATTTAATAGATAAAGTTTAGGCCCTGAATTTAAAGTTATTTTCAAAGAAAATAAAAGCTGGGGGGTGGGAGGCTTTTTTTATACCTCTCTTGCTTTACTTTTTAGACAGTTTTAACACTGTACAGCACTTCACCATGGCTTACTGAACCATGGACTCATCTGCAATGCAGCAGCTCAGCAGCAATTAATTTTTTGCTTTACTTGAAGTGTTGTGGGGTTTTGTTTGTTTGTTTGTTTGTTTGTTTGTTTGTTTGTTTGTTTGTTTGTTTGTTTTAGCCTGGCAGGACAGAAATAGACCCTCATTCTATTGTAGAGGCATAACAGAAAAGGCCACTTATTGCACATGCCTCAACAACTGCTTAGTTTTGACTGACACCCTAATATTGTGCAGATCTAGGCATTTTGTCTCCCCTACTGGAATCATTTCAGATTTACCTGTAGTTGATCTACCACTCTTGGGGGCCTTAGCTGTGCAGAGAATTGTATCATGAGAGCAAAAATATAAAACAAGGTAAACTACATAGAATGCCATCCATAATATGAAAGGAGACCTTCAACTTAACTTACCATCTCTGTGGCACCTGAGAATATCTTATCCCTAAAGGGGGTGTGATACACACCATGTACATCAAAGCCAAAGACAGGTCCCCCAGTAGGTTCTGAAATGAAAGAGGCACCATATCTCTGCTGA
This sequence comes from Horornis vulcanius, assembly GCA_013401035.1. Lineage (NCBI taxonomy): Eukaryota > Metazoa > Chordata > Aves > Passeriformes > Scotocercidae > Horornis > Horornis vulcanius. The sequence goes on from VZUA01015341.1 coordinate 12,625, forward strand.
TTGCTTTTGGTCACTCCAAAAAAAAAATCTCTGCTCAATTTTATCACTTTTATTATTTTTATTGTAAGAAAAAGAGAGCACTGAAGAGGGAGCACCTGCAATATCCTGCTTGGGAAGCAGCAGCCCTGTGAGTGCTGGGTGCTCTCACTCATTCAAGTCTGAGCCTTTCCAGGTAACCCCTGCCACAAGTTTTCCCAACTCTGTTTTATATGGAAATATTCAGTTCCTTCCCTTCTTTTTAAGCTTCTGTTTTGTTTGGTTTAACAGCCGAGCACCCTAACCTAACTCAGGGACAGCTGCATTTCATGGAACAGTTGGTGACAAGACCTGCCAGGGCAGACACACAGGACTGCTCTGTGCCTGTGCCCTGTGGGAGGCAGGCAGGGCACAGAGGCAGCGAGGCAGGCTCTGGTCTGGCCTCACAGCTGGCCCATGCCTACGAGTGGACCAAAGCTCTCACACAAGGAGCATGGGCACTTGTTTTTCTTGGTACACGACGTTTGCTTCTCGTGTTTTTTGGGTTCAATACCTATTAATAATCTCTTCAGTAATCTGTAAGCGTAGCCTCTGAATTCTCTAGGTTTTTATGGTTTTACTTGTTTTTCCTCCTACTCACATTGCCTTTTCTCTTTGACTTTCTGTTTTTCAGTGTTTGTTATGGTATCGCAGGCGTCGCCCAGAAATCAGTGTCTCACTCCGGCCTTACATAACAGTTACACCAGATATTGCTGAGGTTTCCCACTGTTTACAAAGCAAACTTGGTCTGCTCTTCATGTTTCCTAGTACACAATTGTCAGTTTACAAATGAGAACTGAGTCATTTTTGCCGAGCCATCGTCTTTCCACCCGCTGTATCCTAGTCCCAAGTGACAGGGAGCACACAGCAAGAACAGCCTCACCAGAAAGGGCAGATAATCTTCTGCTGTCAAAGAGGGAAGTTGTTTTAACTTGATGTAAGTGGCTATGAGGTTATTTCAATGCTACTAATAAGTCTTTTAATTTAGCAGTGTTGATGCAGGGTTATTTTTTTTTTAACTGGTTGTTTTCCTTTCAATTTCCAACATTCATTACTAAGACCTCTCCTCTGACTTCCCTAAAATTACACTGAATTACACATACTGTGGCCTCCACCCCAGATCTATGGCCATACATTTATAAAGGGTGCTTGCAATTAAAGTTAAAAAAAAAAAAAAAAAGTTGGTTTGGTTTTGCCTGCTGTATCCTAACCTGAAGGTGTCACAGAACAGTGGAGTAGTGATCCTGAGCAAGGCAGAGCTAACTTCTGGGCCAAATCCCATCTCTTCCCTGAAGATTTACCTCTCTTAGTCTGTCTTTTGCCAGCCCTGGCATGGTCCTTCTATGTGCATGTGCTTTGGAAAAGGGGCCAGGTGACATAGAGGGGAAGAAATGTGGGCTATGCAGAGCATTATTCTCTTGATGTCAGTATTTCCCAGTGTATGCTGTAGAGCCAAGTGGACCTGTTTCTCACATATCACAGCTCTCCCTCTAAAAGTTTAAAGCCATGAGCAATAATTTTCTTATGCAATACTTTTCCAGGCCATGATAGAAGAGTCAGTCCAAAGGACCAGCGTGTGAATCTGCTCTCAGACAGCTCTTCACTCCCCTCCTGTGTGTTTCCAATAGGCACAGAAATGATGCAGCACCAGCACCACTACCCTGCCCTTTGGGTGATGGATGTTAGCAGTCATAAATAATCACTGAATCCATGAGAACTAAGAGGAGCTCATTCCTTTGCAGTCCCAATAGTGTGTCACACCATGATCCATCGCTGTGTCTCATGAATTGGCCTTTTCTCTTTCTGTTCCTCCACATCACCAGCCATTAGCATTTCCCTGCAATAGATTTTATAACCAGGTTAGGTGACTATTCTTCACAGAACTGCTTTCAGACTTTCCAAGGCACAGTGGAGGAGGAAGGTTGTCACACAGAGAGCTTGACTATTGCTGCAATGCCTTTTGGGCTGCAGTGAACTGAAATGTTTTCATTTTAAAGGCCCGACTTTGAAAAAGCGATTTCACCTTCTGAGTTGCTAATGAAATAACTACATTCATGCCAAATTGAGACGGGTACTACACACTAAAAACAGACAAGGAACAGCTGTGTTTGACATTATGGCTTCCACTTACTAAAGTATTTCCTTCTCAGCTCCCAGATCTTTGCACGAATAAGCAAAGCTGCAATTGCACAGCTTTGAGACCCCCAGCATCCTTGTCTCTTACGCATTTTTCTCAGGGTTTGCCCTGAGGCTGCATGGAGGAAAAGTAAAGAAGTGACAGATAGAAATAGATGCCTTAATTAATACTGTTCTTTAAGCTGATGACCAGATGTTTGAAGTTAAATGTGACCAGTCCAGGCACACTGAACTTTCACTCCACCTGAGTGCTTTGTTTGGTTAAGAGTTTGCTTTGTTTTCTTTACTTTCTAAGAACCCTTGGATGACTTAATAGCATCTTGGCAAAAAAAAAAAAGAAAAAAAAAAAAAAAGATAATCACGAATAAAGGTACAGCTCCCACACAATAACTGTATTAATGAAATTGTTCCTTTCTCTACTGTGGTAAAAGACCATTCAGCATCCTCCTTATCAATTTCCATGTTGTACAAAACTACCATAGACAGGAAAAATTAATTTCTCTGAGTATTTTGCCATTAAAAGCAACCGAATTGGGCTTTAGTTCACAGCAGTGTTTTATCTGGGTGACTCATTTCAATCTTTCTGACACACACTCCACTCTATCCTCTGTTGTGCCTGAGCAGAACAGTTAATGGGCCTTTGAAAAAGGTCTTTAATATTTCCTAACATATTTTTCCTGCTCCTCACCTCATTACTGTCCTTTCAAATTATTTCTTCTCATACATACTCAGAACATCCTGTGAACTTTTGGTTTCTGGGTTCGTCAGTGACACATATGGCTGAAATGGACCCATTTGACCCTCTGCCCTGACCACGCACATCCAGTAGGCAGCCATACCCTGCTGCATGCAACCATTGGAAGATGATTAAATTGCATTGCCTAATCTTCTCTTATGATCCATGTTGCAATTTTCTACATGGCACAGCCTCTCCTCCAGCAGCATCACCTCTGTAGCAATCCACTTTGCACTGCCCCCAAACTGCAGCCAAAGCGAAGTTTGATTTTTGCCTGAGGTAATTCATTGGGCAATGAAAATTGTGCCTGTCCTGAGCACTTCTGCTTCAGCATCAGCAGTGTGTCAAAAATATTCACCTTTATGGCTTCATCTAACACCAGATGGCTTGTACTGAGACGTGGTCAGAGTGTTTGCACATGGTCCACCAGATTCAGCAGACATGATGCCAGCCCTTCCCTGCTCTCAGGTAGTGTCACCCTGCCATTTGCAGAAGCCAGAAGAAAGGCCCAGCCCTGGTACCCAGCTGCTATACAGGATTGGAGGAGGCAACAGAAATTGTTTTCATGTTTCAAGTACTATGTTCAAGCTGTTTGCTGGATGGAAATGGCAAGCCAGCATTGGGAAGTCTCTTTAGGAATATTCAGGAAGCTGAATACACTTGGATTAGAGGGTGGCTTGGGTTATGTGACAGTCGTGGGCACTCGCTGCAGTCTATCATCCATTATGGAGTCTGTGATCTCACTTACTTTCAAAATTACTTTCAACTTAGTCTTCTCTTTAACACTTACGTAGTAATCCACTGATTGTTACCAGTGTTTCCTGAAGATGAAGTAGTTCAGTCTAACAGGCAGGAAAAAATATACTGCTCTTTTTGCAATGGGTTATTCATCCCTTTACTGCTTTCTGTAGGTACAATGGTGATCTGCAGAGCAGGGAGTGACAACCCCAGGTTTGGAAGAGAAGACAGGAAATATAACCTGTGGTTTCCTCAGAAAAACCCCATTGGGAATTGAGCTGTCTATTCAGGCTTGCAGGCAGGGTCCACCCCCAGACTGTTCACTGCATTGAGCCCATGTGGAGCAGCTCTTTGATGTATACAAAATGGAAGCCCTTTTCTGAGTTCTGAACTTGATCTGTGAGTCTGCAGTTAAGTATCTTTCTTTTACAAAGGAAATTTTTCCTGAAGTTTGCTGGATTTGCTTCATATTAAAGTGCTTTTCATTTAAGATGTCTCTGTGTGTTGACAACCTTGTCTGAAGGTTATTTCATTGTATTCCCCTTGATCAAGTGCTATTCACAATACAGTGGCTGTCATGACCCAGTAATCCCATTTAATAAAATTCAATGTCTACTGACTTGCTAGCAAAAAGAGGTCCTACTCAAATAATTACCAGACCTTACCATTGAACTTGTGACTAATATCAAATCAGAAATGGCTTTTACTTTTCTCCTTCTTCTCACCTTGAGTGAATTTGGATTTGATTAACAGATCTAGATATCATCAAAGTCCTGAAAATCTACACAAACAGTATAATAAAGGCAAAAAAATAATTTCTGATGGGTACATTAATTTACCTCATAAGGCATCCTGTTAATTCTCTTGTCTCTTGAACTATCTAAAGCTGATGATGTTGCACATTTGTCTCCCTAAAATAATTAACTCTTATCAAAATCCATTCTGCTTCATTTACTCAAGCATAACGAGCTTGTTGCTCACAACACACAGTTTGTCTTTGATATCAGAAACATGAAAATAATGTGAAAGGAAGAGGCTCTAGAGCTATAAACAGCCTGGGTGTTTGGAATGTTATCTCCTATTTCCCAAGGGAATTACTTCAGTTTGTGAATTTGTACAAGAGCTTGGGTGCTGAAACTCTTTAGCAGGGCTTGTGCAGGACTAATCTGAGTCATTTTTTGAGAAAAGTGAAGCAGCTTCTGAGGAAGAATGGGTACCACAAGATTACCTGTAAGGAAACACTTTTCTCTTGAAGCTGATGAACTTTTCTGAATATTAAATACTTATGGGGCTGTGTTGAAAAATTCAATGATACATGAGCTGGTAGAACTTCTGCAAGGTGGGAGATGGGGGAAACCTGATCAGCAGGATACTCTCTGGACTTCAGCAATAACATGTCCAGTCTACGGGAGAAATCATGATGCCCTGACTCTCCTTTTTTGATAGGAATTTAAGCATTCTAACAGGTGTAAGAGTTTTTATGTGAGCTTTATACTTACCCAGTTAAGATCGGATGTGGGTGAACCATCTAAGGAGTAGAGGGGATGACCAACTCTTTACCATCTCTACAGCAATAAAGCCTGGAGGTTGCTCATGTTGTGGCCTCTGAAATGAGCAAAGGCTGCTGACTTTCCTGTCAACAAATGCTTCAAACATTTCTGGACAGGGAAGATTAGAAATGATGACAGTACAACATGTCTAATTTAATGCAGCCTGCCCTAAATGCCCTGAAAAGTCAAAAGAAAAGGCATCTTGCACTTCCCTTTCTCAAGGATCACATACAGCTGCTGTGTGTTTCCAAACAGCTGCAACATTTGTCTGAGGAAGATGCAGGAATCTGTTTAGTGTCTGCATATTTGTCTGAGGAGTGCTTAACAAACCACGGGGATGATCAGCACTTTAAAAATGTACCTTGCTGTGGGCCAATTCCTCCATGTCACAAACTACAGAGACCTCAAACCCACATCCAGTTTGATTTAAACCTAAATATTCATTAAGGATAAAATATACAAATATCCAGCAATACCCAGAAATACACTCGCCACTGTGGTAGAGGTGGTAAAGCAATAAGGTTACCAAGGGTTTCAATGTACAGAGGTCAAAAATATCATCAAAATGAAACATTCTTTCAAAAGTTAAATAAATCTAAATGGGAGAGAATTGAATACTTAAATGAAGACTTCCAACCACTTGGTGTTTTACCCTTTGGGTTATGTAACTAACATTTATATTTTACAGCTTTAACAAACCTTATAATGTTATGGTAGTACATAAATGCAGCACAGAATGTAGATAAAGAAATAGTTGTCCATGTATGTTGCAAACCACCCAAAACAGCTGAAACTAAAGCAGTAAAAAAGATATTTAATATAGACACATACAAAACAAACCAAAAATAAGGTTATCAACAGACATTAAGAGTTAGTAATGGTTTGATACAAGTTCCAAACCACTTTGTTAGACAGTTACTCTGTAGATTTATTGTCAGCCCCCTTTCTTCAGCGTCACCAGATAATTAATGAACATTTGCCATTCCCCCTTGTCCTGTCACTACATGCTTCTGTAAAGAATTCCTCTTGTCAGCTCCCTTTATGTACTGGAAGGCCACAATCAGATCACCCCAAAGCCTTCTCTTCTCCAGGCTGAACAATCCCAATTGTCTCAGCCTCTCCTGTTAGGAGAAATTCTCCATCCCTCTAATCAACTTGGTGGCCTTCTCTGGACTTGCTCCAACAGGTCAATATCAGTTTAATGTGGCTGAATTCTGGTTGTTGTTGTTGGCCTGGGGCAAAAGGAACAGGACAAACTGACTGGTGTGGAAACCAAGGGAGTCAGCCAGGAGCAGCCCACTCCCTCCAGCTGAGTCCTGGGCTGAGCTGAGGGAGCTGTGCAGCACACGGGATCCCGTGGCACAATCCCTGGACATCCATCACCAGGATGAAGGGTGTGCTGAGGGCTCTCAGCTGGGTGGGAGGCAGGGAAAAGCCAGGAGTGAGCATTTGTCCAGGCCAGCAAACTCTTCCTTGAGCAGCTCTAACTGAAGCCAACCCCACAGACAGAGGAAAGCATCCCAGCTATCCCAGCTGGCAAACAGTATTTTTTTCCTTTTGAGGAAAAGTAAAATACCATCAATTAAAGCATATTTAAAATATCATTCAGCATTTGTTTGGGTTCATTGTTATAGCAGCAGTGTGTGGCTGATGGATCCCTGGAGTAAATGGGTTGTTGCTGCTGTAGAAATGTATTTCTGCCCGGCCATGGCTTCCTGCTCTCTTGAGTGTGCTGACAGATCTAATCAGATATTTAATTGTGTTCTTTCAAAAGTGAACAGGAAAGGCATTCAATGACCAGTGAAGATATTTCCAAAGGAAAACACTCACTTTCTCCTGAAAAAAAAATATAAAGGATTAGCTCTCCTTGGAACTATGTTATTGAGAATGAATGGCTCTAAATGTGGATTGCAGATGATTTACTCTATATCCCAGGATTTGGGGGATGAGTCATATTACTGTACCAGACAATGGCTGGACAAATTAAAAAAAAAAAAAAAAAATCTGCTTCTATTGGGAGGAAGAAAATATATAGTGGAAAAAAAATAGTTTTCTCCAGCACAATGATAAAAATAAATGCATATTCAGGGGAATTGTAGAACTGCATTTATTTATAGCAAAAAATGAAGAAAAAAATGAAATGCTTTCATATCTATATTTTTCATACTTGTTTATGTAGCAACTAAATCACATATACACATTATGTTTGCATTTTATTTGTCTGTATGCATATACAAAACCAGGACAATTTTGAAAACTTATGTATTGTCTGGCATGTCCTCAAGCCCTGGATCACTTCTGGACAGAAAGAAGGCAAACCCTAGAAATCTGCTTACTTGGGATCTGGCCTTTGACACCCTTTGATGGATAACAGATAAGAGTGTCATTTTTAAGAGCCTTCAGCCAAGATAAAAACCTGTAAATTAACTGCCATATTTCTTTGCTACATCAGAGAATATAAGAGACAGAGTTTGGCTGGAAAAAAAAAAAAAAGACCCCCTTGGCATGTGCTGATATCAAGGAATATTAAGTATTTTCTTCCAGCTCACTGAGCCTTCCCAGATTTAAGGCAGACCAGTGTAGCTGTCCACAGCAAGGTGGAAGAAGTCAGGGAGATAGCCAGCCTGAGGAAAAATACTGAGCTAAACTCAACACAATATTACTGTTCATTTCTCTGCTCACTGAAACAGACTTGGAAAGGAAAGTGAATTTAAGCTCTACAGCGTGTGAAGTGCATGTTAAATAAGAGGTTGAGTCAAGTCTATTTATTAGAAAGTACAGCAGATTCTGAGCCTCCATGAGCTACTGGCATGGGCAAGATGCTTCTAAGACAGGCCTGTCTCTGGGGAGCAAAAACTGCCTGCTGCAGCCTGCAGAAATTCCTCCTTCTCATGGTAGGAAACAGCCAAGACCACAGAGTCTCCATTTGGATAAACGCTGGAAGAAATGCACTTAAAGATAGCTCTGAAAAACCAACCCCAAATATTTCAATGGCAATTTTTTTCCTGGAGTGCTGGCAGTGGCTGTTGTACAAGCACAGCTGCACTCAGAAACCAGGCATTTCGGATTTAGGTGCTAAACACAGAACTTAAAAGCCTGAACATTGCTAGGGCAGGGAGAGGGGCCAAGAGATATTTCAGAAAGCATTTATGTGCTTGAACTTAAAGATAGGAAAATGCTACTCATCTGGGACATGCAATTCTTGGGAAAATCCAGACTTAGTTATCTTGCTTCTATTAAGTTTGAAGATGTTATTCTGACTATTTGGGGTTTTTTTTTTATAAATAAGGTCACACCTTCTATAAGAATTTAAGTTATCTGTGCGCCTAATTTGTTTTGATTATCTGTGTTATGCCATGAAAAATGGCTTACACATTCAAAACTCTCCAGAGAGGCTGCAGAGTTTTATGAAGGTACAACTGATATGATGCTGCAAAGACCAGCTGGTTTCTGCAATAAAAGATGATCTGAGATGAAAAAAATATTAGTTTTCCTGCACTCATGCCTGTTTTGCAATAATTATTAAAAGGCAGCTCCAACACTGTGTTAGAAAAGTGGATGGATGAGTAGCAAAGACATTTTCCTGTCTTCATGAAGGCCTGTAAATAAAAGGAAAAGTTTAAACAGTCAAATATACTACAACCTAAATAATATCTTCACCCCTACCCCATTAAAAAAAAAAAAAAAGGTGCTTCAAATAGGCACTTACAGGTGAGGTTGGCTTTGTATGTGAGTGTCATGATGGTACAAAGGAAGTGCTACACAAAGTAGGTGACCCATAGGTTAAGTAGGCCATTTCATGAGGGGGATTAAAAACTGAAATGGAATTGAAGAAGATATAGGAAATAAGAAGGGCAATAGGTGATAGAAATGCCATAAGGTAAGTGAGGGTAGCAAAGCAATAAGAACAGACCATTGGCACCTGTGCACTATTGACAGCAGCAGGGACAGAGGACTGAAGTCCTTACCTGGGGCATAATGGTCCATACCTGTCATGCAGAACTCGAGGCGGGGGAGTGAGGAGTTGGGGCAATACGACTTACAATGAAGTTTGGGAGAACAAAGTCTTTGGACAGGTGGGGTGCAAGGGTCCATCCATGGTGTGTGTCCATCCACGGCTGCACCCTGCTCCTCCAGCCCCATCAGGAGGGTGAGTGGGTGCTGTGTGTTCCCAGCCACAGCCCCAGGTTGCACAGACACAGCTGCTCACCCAGGCCCCATGCTCATCTCCCTCCCAGAAGGGCAGTGAAAGCCTTCAGGGGGTCACTAACCCAGGAGAGAGAAGGTAAATATGTGTTTGCATCCCACCCCCCAGCATTTTTCATCCCATTCTAGGTAATTTCCAGCCATGTGTATTCAACCAATTAAGAGAAAACAAGACCTGATTTGAATTCCCAAGGTGAGAATGAAGCCTTGTCAGATTTCTTCTGCTGTTGGTAATTTCTGTTTTCTTTTGGGTTGTTTTATTCCTTTATCTGGTTTGAGCTGTCTGCAGGAGGAAAAACAAGTGCACTTGGAGGCTCTGTCTGAGGTCCTCTAATAATCTGGATTCAAGACCCTTTGTTTACACTAAAAGGCACCTGATCTTGTTAAAAAGGCTAACACATGCTGCAGATAAAATCATAACTAAAGACCTTAACTCTCTGAAAGTTTATCTACTGTGGTTTTGAATTCACTGTGAGGTGTCTGAGGTGTGCTGTCAATGATGGATTCAGGTTGTAATCACAGCAGGGGAGGCAGCTGAGCTTTTTTCTGTATGTAAATTGCTGACAACGTTAATGGCCATCAGCAAGGAACAAATAATCTTACTCATAATGCCAGTGCCAGTTTCCTGTCTTTATCACAATCCATTCTTAGAAAAGAGTTGCAAATGGAATAAAACAGCCTCTTCTCACCCCACATTTATGTAGAAATGTTCCTCTTGAAGGCTGTACTCCAATTAAAATATTTTTTTTCTGTTTGCAGAGAAAAGATGTTCTACCTAGGGATCCATGTGCATTATCAGACTCGCATATTTCCATGTCTTTGTTCTTAATTTTGATTAAAAAAAAAGTTTTCCCAAAGTTACTCCATTTGAATAGGAATTTCAGGCACTAGAAATATAACTTTTACATAGAGTTGAACTCCAGAAACACTTGCCATGTGGTCACACACACAGCTGGACCCTGCTCACTAGCTGGGAATGCCTAAATCCCTGCCCATCACTGACACTCCCCAGCCTGTGTCACTGATCTGTTGTTACTCAAAGGCTCACTGTCTTTCTTCATGGTCCATCAAATTTGAAGGTACCACACTGATACTACTGGAAACAACACCCTGTCCTAATCCTGTTCACTTGGAGAAGGTTGCTCTCTGGGAGAGAGACTATTGGCATTGGGATTATGCAACTAAGTAAATCCATTTGCTCTCATTAAGTTGGTAGCACTAACAATAAATAATAGTCTCAAGAAAAAAATTTAATGTCCAGAATTTGATACATCTTACTATATTTTCTATGCAATGTTCACAAATATTGCATGTTTCAGGTAATTAATAGTGATTTGCCAAGAAATGGATTGAAAAGTTATGTTTTATGGCAACAGGATGAGTTGCAGTGATCTGATTTCTCTGTGTGCATTTCAGCACTGTAGTGGCAGCTGAAGGATGGAGTGAATTTTTAGGTGGCTGTTTTGGTACCAGCAGCAAGGCAAAATTTATTGCCTGCTGTCATCTATTAAACCATGCACGTTTAAATAATAGAAAGTACCTGAAGATGATTAGCAGAGTAAATGACCTAAAGAAACCTAGTTAAAATAGTTCTGCAGTAGCTCTACAGCATTTCAGTGTCACTGAGGAGAGCGTTGTGAAAAGAAGTGGAGTTAATGAATTGCCACTTCACTGTCAAGTGCTGAAGCACCACCAGAGGAAGACTTGTCAGCACAAATTGTGGAGGTGGTGAATGGAGAAACAGATGGAATGGCACTGGCAAACAGGACCTAACCCTGGCTGTGACCTGTGCCACCAGGTAAGATCAGATGCCACTGCACTTCTTGTGGTGGCCTTCAGTACATTTAAGCAAAGCACCCCAGGTGACTCCCAAAGCCCTGTTTGGCACCAGTGGTGGCCAGAAAACAGGGCTAAGCACAGGAAAAGAGTCATCCACGTCTGCAGTGGGCTTCCCTCTCACTGGCAGTTTTTGGCCAGGATTTCTGGCCCTGTGGGCCCCATGGACTGGCACAGGCTACCATCTGCAAGTTTGGCAGTATCTCTTTTTTATGCTATTTGCATTGGTTACTTTGTGAAATAAAGTCCATGAAATCATGTTCTGGTTTTATGTTGTCAGCAAAATACTGAATAATGACACAAACTTTTCCCAGTGTAACAATCTCAGGCTCCTCCAATCCAGCAGACAGTGACTTCTGCTCAAAGCTGACTTGTCTGGCAGGTAGCAGAAAACTCCTAGTGTGATAAAGAATGATTTCTGTGCTACCCTCAAGGGGCTCTCTGAGACCCAGGGAAAACAACAACACAGCCAGACCTCTAGAGGTGTTGGACCACATTATCACAGAACCCAGGAAGGGCCCAAAAATCCCTCAAGGAATCTCCCCTGTTTAAGCACCTAAAAATATTTCAACAGTCTGTCCTCTACTCTTCCAGAATGAAACTCTCCATCAACTAATTTTTGGGTACACATGCAGGAAACATGCTCCACATCCCATCAGGGAGCTCACACAACCTTGGTTTTAGCATGAGAAAATTATTTTTATTAACCCAGAGTGGTACAGCACCAGCAAGGAGAAGAATGAGTTCTGCAGGCTGGGAAGGAACCTTCCTGAGCTGAGCTTCAGCAGATCATTCATTCTACAGATCATTTAAGCATTAAATTATCACAGACTGTAACACTGGCTGTGCTACGTAGCCACATTCCTCAGAAGGGTGTCACTGAAAGACATAAAATTGCATAATTGTGTGCTTGCTGTTCTAGCTGCCACATTGACAAGCATTATTTTATCTCCAAAGAAAAGAACAAATAAGAGAAGTGTTCATAAATGACCCCATCAAATCAGGTGATGAGCAGCAGGAGACAAATCAAAGTATCAATTTTATGTACAGTAATGGAGGAAAAGCCAGAATTCCCATGACCAGCCAAATGCCACTGATGATGAATGCAGGTAACTCTGGGTCAGGTACCAAACAAACCAGGCACAGGGGTTAGAAGGGCATTCCAAGTCAATGAATGTAGGTTTCCTTTCTGCCTTATGTCATTTTTCTTCATCTTTCAGTATTTTTAGGGTTGGGTGTTTTTTTTTGTTTGTTTGTTTTTCTTGAGCCTTTCTGCTCTTTCTATGCCTTGATGGACTGCTGAGAGTGTGAAAAGTGACCACCTTGAAAAGCTCACATTATTTCAGTAAATTATGCACATATATTCTGTATAGGGTCTGGGGACTTCCTGTTCCATGGAAATAGCATTTCTTGCTTTATTCCTGCAAAGGTTTACTATGTCTAGAAGCAGGAATGCTTTTGTTGTACAAGAGCAAAGCCACTCTTTGAGAAGCTGTTTGGAAACAATGATATTAAACTGCAAACCAAACAACATGTTGCCTTCCTATGTTTAAAGAGAGCTTCATTTTTCTTACCTTGCCAAGCCTGGAAAAATGCTTTCAAAATTAAATGTCATTCCTGAGGCCTAGAGACATTCAGGTTGGGTTAGAGCCAGACCTAATTGAATCAGAAATTAAAATATTTATTGAGTTGTAGAATTAGAAGTAGAAATACACAAACTCTTCCAAAACCATCAAAAGTCTTTCCAAAGAGACCATCAGACTGTAGCAGTCAGAGGCAGAATATGTCCAGAGTGTATTTAAAGAAAAAGCAGAAAAAGTCATAGAGAAAAAAAATCAAAGCTTTCCTTGCAATAGACCTTGTTTGATTAAATGAACAGCACGGTTATTTTGGCTTTAATTCACTGTGATGTCGAGATCTGAGTGGTTTAATTCTTAATGCAGGCTTTCCACTGCTGTGTGTTTAGAGTTATTCATATTTTGATATGTATTTTCAGGGAGAGGCAAAGTGGCCCCAAATTCAAATGTTTTTGTTACTTCACCTACTCTGTTAGTAAGTGCAAATATGTGATCACAGAATCATAGAATCACAGAATGGTTTGGTTAGAAGGGACCTTGAAGATCAACTAATTCCATGTCCTCCTTCCTCTGCATCAGATTGCTCAGAGCCCCTCCAGCCTGGCCTTAAACATTCTCAAGGATGGGGCAGCCACAGCTTCTCTGAGCAACCTGTTCCACCACCTTCAGAGTAAAAAATTATTTCCTAATATCTAATCTAACCCTACACTTTTCAGTTGAAAGCTGATGCAGCAGCCCTCTTGTTAGAGGGTAGAAATGAGCCTAGACACAGACTTCTTGTTTATCACAGCAAGGAAAGGGGCCTGGTTTGTTCCTCTCCACAGCTCAGCCATCCTGACCCCAACCATTCCCTGACTCTGGCTGCAGCAGCTCCTGCTGGAGGGTTCCCTTGCAGCCTCTGACTGCTGGGTACTCCCTGCTGAACTCTGACTGCAGGGATCAGTCTGCAGGCTCTGACTGCAGCTTTCACCCAGCCAGACCCTGACTGCAGGTTCCAACAACAACAGGCTCCAACTGCACACCCAGACTGACCTGACAGCAGAGATTCTCTCTGCCCAGAATCCTTCTTCTCTCAGGATCCTCCAATTCATGATCCTCCATCACCACCTAACCCACTCCCTTTTATCACACTTATCTTTATTGGATACAGCTGTGACTCCTCAGGGGTAAGGGTAAACCCCTTGGGGTAAACAACACAGCTGCTACTTATCAGGGACCAGGTCACCTGTATTCCCTTCTCCTACAGAAAGCCATTCCCCCTTGTCCCATCCCAAGGTCATCAGCACTCGCATGGCCTTCTCCATGTGTGCTGATAAGGTGGGAGCACAATCCAGAGACCAACGTTCCATTCCTGTCTCTGCTGTGGGACGGGGTCAGGATGGTGGTGCTGAGTGTGCATCTCCCCAGACAGGACAGGAACGAGGCAGCACCTTCCTCTGTGGAGGAGCAGAATGAGCAGCAGCAGGAAATAAAACATGGAGGGCAGGAGCAACTGAGAACACTCATCTTTGCTCGTGTCTTTTCACTGCACTGTGAACAAAAGCCCTGCTCCAAGAGAAGGCAAAGCTCACCAATGAGACTCAAAAATACTGATTTTTTTCTGAAAGTAAAACCATTTCTAAAATCATCTGGAGTCTTACAGAGGACACTTAGCACTGGCACATGTCATGGTGGCTCTGTGGGGACTGCTGCCAGGCGAGGGACTGGCACCCCAGAGTTTCCTCCTCCAGCTACAAGGGGTTCCTTGGCTATAAACACATTGGAGGCTTTCATCTCATACCTGTCCCTGCTTGAGCTGAAGTGATTTTACAAGTTTTAAAAGCCTCTGTATAACCTTTATCCACAAAAGAGGCTAAAAACTTCCTCAAGTCCAGCAAACTCATCTATTATTCCCCTTATTACTTTGCAGCAGCCAGCTGGAGGCCCTGCCCCAGCTCTCTGCTGTGCAGGCCACTCAGTGCCCTCAGTACCACGCAGCTTCTTGACACTGCCCTGCACAGCAAGAGAAATCCTTGGGCTATGCTTGGAAGACATAAATATAGAGAGAAAAGAGACATTATTGAACACCATGGGAGTGCAGGAGTTTTAACTCTCTGTTCTCACACCCTACATCTCCCAGGCTGTCCTGATTCTGTGGCAGCACTTGAGGAAGAGCAGTCTTCAGCAGCTGCAAAGAGTCAGCAGATAGGGAGCTGCCAGGCCTCTTTCCCCTTTGTGTTTTATGGAGGGATACATTGCTGTGTAGTGAGAAAGCAGGACATTAATCTAGTTACTTTTGTGGAAGAATGAAGGCAGTTCTCAGACAAACACTGTAATATCCAAATATTAGCAACCACCACGTCACCACTACTCAGGCATGTCTCAGCTATACTGGCTTAATAGTGATATTTTAAAAGAAAAGCTGAGGGTCTTTCTGTCACAGAAACAACATTTTTCAGAAGCACACAGCATTCAGACACAAGCACTGGAACACACAAGGGGGCTCCCCAGTGCTGCTGGCCAGGGATGGAGGGTGCTCAGGCTCTGCTGAGTTATGTATAACACATAAAATTGATGAGGTTCAAGGCAGTGCTCCAAAGCCCCAGGTGAGATCAAGAGCCAGTGCACCAGACATAATGCAAGCCAAGGGGTGGATAGTTCCTACCTGGATGCTGCCAGATTAGGTAGCAGTGGAAGTTTCACTGCCCTTGTCCAGCCCCCCAGGAGCCATGACAGGAAGAAGGGGATGGCAAACTCTGTTTTCCTATGTGGAAAATCAAAGCAGAGTGAGTGACAGAAGCTTACAGGGGAGAAATCTGTGAAAGAGCTCAGAATTTCCACCCCATCTCTGAACTCTCCATCCTGATTCTGAAGTAGACAGCCACAAGGTCTGACTGTCACACAAGCACACAGGGACAGAAACCACTCCTCTCATGAAGTGCTGCCAATTGGTTTGATACAGCATTTATTTTCAGAAACTGAATTTTAAGAAGAAATCAGCTATTGAATAGAGAGAAAGGATGATGTTCCTTCCAATACCTTCTGGAATTGAAAACACTTTCTTTTTTATTTTCCTTTTTTTTCTTTTTT
>VZUA01015347.1:0-11927 GCA_013401035.1 Horornis vulcanius
CCTTTTATTTTCTCTCCCCTGTCCAGGAGGGGAGTGATAGTGCATAGGGATAGGGTCAATCCCACATGCACATAATAAAACCAACACTGTCCACCTGTGAGTGGCACCAGCAGAGTCTTGCTGTCTTAACTGCAATACTGGCAGAGATCTCTTTCACTGGTTAGGTCAGCAGTCACATCTCTTCAGTTCCTACCATAGAGTAGGGTACAATCAATTTATTTGGGTTCCAGCAAGTCATCTTCCCAGGAATAGTAGATTTTTATCATCAAAAGAGAAGAAATGTAATTCCTTTATCACAGAAGATAGGCAGGCCTGTGTCTTACAGATTAGTGCTATGATGAACTCTACACTTTAATATGAACTAAAATATTATGTCCATCCTGAAAATATATAAATAAGATGTAGGAAAAGATCCTTAGGAGCTTAGAGTATTGCAGGTCTGTTGATTTCAGTGAGCTATTTTAACTTGCATGAAATATATAGGTCCAGGCATGCATTTTCAGCGCATCCTTCTCAGATGGAGAACAGAAAAAATATAGAAAACACAAGAGGAATCATGGTACCTCTAGTCCCTCAAACTGAGTACTGATGAAGATTACAAAGACATAAAATTGACAGTAAAATATGGATCTTATTTCTCATTGTGTCTATTCTTTTCTTGTGATTTTTTTTTAATTTTCTCCATTTGGGTTAGGCACAGGCATAGGATGTAAATATGTAGATCATATCTTTAAGGCTTCCTTTGATTCTCCATCTTATAATGCTTATCAGTTGCTGATTTAAAAGGAACAAAAGGCATCAAGTAATTGATGCCTTATCTGCAAGAAACAATTCTCTTGATAGTAAGTATCTGAGCAACACAAAACCAATTATTATTTATACTTTTAACTAAAGAAAAATGTAATCTAATTTCTAGTGATAAACCCTCAAAACTCAACTGTTGCCTTAATTTTTAATAATTTACAGCCTTTCCCCAGTAGAAAGCTATGTGCAGTGATCACAGTGGTTGTTAAATGAGATGAGATGAACTTTCTGACACTCTTCATTAATTGTCCCATGCCCATTGGTCTGTGCCTAATAAGAGCTTGTGGTGGCCTCATGAACAAGGATATTGAAAAATATAGGGAAAAAAAACCACTGTTATCTACAGCTGATAAACTTAGTATGTTTTCTAAAGCTGTTCTTCCACCTTCCCTGAAAAGTCAGATCCAATTTTCTGGATTCCAGCTAGAGGTTTGAATTTGAGAAACAGAGAACCATTGTGGACACCAAATCCCATCCACCGAAATCACAGGCAGCCATTCATCTGTTGTCACTGGCTGCTTATCCCACATCCTCAGTATGCCTTGCTTTTCCCCTGGAAATCCTTGATTCACAAATGCTCTAGAAGATGCCTAAAACTTGACAGTGTTCTGCTATAGTTCAGTGGTGAATTGTTGAAAATACTGGTAAGAAATAATTTTTGATTAAAGGTGACATCATAATTTTTCTGTAAGAAGCCTATAAGAACAGTAACATTGGNTGAGTCCTCAGCAGTGACAGCTGTAAGTCAGAAAGCGCAATTCCAATGAGGTGGTGCTACCATTTCTCCTCTTTTTCTCATTGAGAGCAACAAATGCCAGGTCTGAATTTCCTTTTCCAGAGAGGTGAATGGGATGATTTCATGAGGATATGAGGAAAACTTGACAGTTTAAACAACATATATAGCAGCTTTGAAAAAGTCAAACAAATGGAGTAGTATGTCAATAAAAATAAATGATCTAGAACAGTAGCCAAATCATGAAGAAAAGAGTACTCTGGGAAAATGGGTGTCAATAAAAAAAAGCCATTCTAGAATTATGAAATTCTTTGAGAGATTTTGTAGAGAAGAACACACAGTAAACAGCCATCAGTCCAAACTGAAACACAAATTAAGACTGAGTTAATTATTTTCTGGAAGAAAATCTATTGTGACTACTTTTACTTTTTCAGGAAAAACAAGTTAAACCTCTTAAGATAAATTCAACCTTCCCTGTACTTGTATGTTACATGACATCTGTACAGATGATCTGAAGACACTTAAAAACAATCCAGTAGTTTGCATTAATATTTCCAGAATCCTGCTAAGGTTATTGTCCATGAGGCAGTAAATTGCAGGACAGTTCCCTAATTAATAACCCATTTCTTTTTCAGACTCAGTGCTAAATTCAGTGGTGAGCTGTATGACCATGTGACACATACCTCAACAGCTTCTCGCTGGCCTCCCTTCCAAAGGGACCTCTCTGGTGCCACCACCCTAACAGAAGCAGAACCACTTTTGGAGAATAAATGAGAAAAGAACCTATGTCAAGGCAAAAATTGCTTATGGAGGATTTACATAGATCAAGATCTGCACTGACAGCAGAACATTTCAAATCCATCTAGATGTGAGGTGGTTTAACTTGCATTGGATCAGCTGAAGGCACTCTGTGGATTCAGTGGAGATGCAAAATTTTGTCCTAAAGGTTCAAATTCAGACTTTAGTTAATTCTTCCCAAAAACACTAATAACAAGGTAGAAGTATGGCTGCACGTGTGAAGGAATGTATGGACATGGATTAAATCAGGGAGATGCTTGTTTTGTAGTCTTTTACTAACACTGTTCTTTAGTCTCTTTAGTACCTCCATCATACTCATTTTGGACAGTCAGATGGTCCAAGCTGCAAGGTCTTGCAACTTGCTTGTTTTTTCTGACTAATCTGGGATCAACCTGATAATGCCTTCAGTTACCTGTCCTAACATTTCTTACCTATATTTGATTGCTTTTCTTGCCTATATTTGACTACTTTTCTTGCCCCCAGATTTTCTTTTTGAATCTCCTTGTACTTAAACACACTGTGAGTCTGATCTGACACCCACTCCGTGTATCTTCAAAGGCCCACAAGGTATAGACACCTACATCTAGACTAGTTTTTCTTTACAGTCAGTGGAAGGAATCAGGTACTTTCAAGACGTGATTTATATCACCTATTCTAGACCTACAGTAGATGCAATGAATCACAGCCTCAATGTGCTTGTTTTGTCTTCTGTGGACTCAGAGGAAGCCTGAAATTACTTCTTAAGCTGTGGATACCTGCAGTTGAGATACCTACACCACAGATATGTACATAATATTAGATAGGTCCTACCTTGGATTGATAGCCTTGTCATAACAGCAGTGTGGCTTTCCAGAAACTCTTTTTATTCATCCCCAAGTATTCTTTACTGTTAAAAGGAACATGTATCTTTTGATGGTTTGAGGTATCTTTGAAATTACATGTGCTTTTCCTTTTTCCCTTTTTGCCTTTTTCATTCTTCCTCTTAGTAATGCTGCTAAACAATACATTGAAAAGAAAAACCAAAAGCACATCTTCTACCAAGGATCTGACGATGGGTTAATCAGACAAATGCTGGCTTGGATTTGTATATTAGGTGCAAGGAATTTATGCTGGAAAGTTGGTTTTCCATTCTAAAATACAATTGCTCTTTAATAACTCCCAGCCTCTTCAGAACAAGAAGGCAGGCCTATCTGTGTTTTCCTGTGATTCGCTATTTCGTGAATCCTGAACATCTCATTAGGTATTTCCTAATTTAGCAAAATTTTCTGTTTATCTGTAGCTTCTTAACAATTTTCTGGGGCAGAGATCATATAATAATGGACTCTATAGTTCAATACTTACGTTTTGCAGAATCTAAACTGAATTGATGGTGGAGTCCAAAGAGTCTAAAAAGGAGATGGGAGGAGAGCTCAGCAAAACACCATGAGGTGAACAGCCAGTTGTTTCAAAGAGCAGATTGGAGACTCCTTCCCTTGCAACTCAGACATGCTATTAGAAGGCAGAAGGAATACAAGAAGTAAATCAAATCATCAGCATTGCAATGTCAAGGAAATGTCCAGTGGAATAAGAAATAAGGGAGATATATTCACCTGCTTACATAGAATTTAGTCAGGAAAAGGTATTCAGCTCTCCAATGCAGAACTGCAGATACTCAGTGCAAAAGTTACCTCTTTCTCAGCACATGAGAGTGAGAGCTAGAAATCCATCAAAGGCATTGACAGAAAACAAATAACGTCATAAGAAAATTTCTCAAAGAAAATACAGTGCATTAGATATACTGAATTTGTAACAAATGCCATAGCAGACAGCTGCACAGGCCCTTAAGGCATCCAGAGAAAAAGAGAGAGAAATGACTGGAGAGTATTCTCAGAATGAATCTGGAGCATGTCTCCAAGTTACCTTCAGAAAGCCTTCAATGAGCAGCATATAAAGGGGGCAGTGGCATTTAACTACTGTGAGGACCCACAGAGGGCAATCCAGGGGAGACAGGGTTCCATGCTTGTGTCAGAGTGGTAGAGGAAGGACACTGATTCAGCCTGAAAAAATCCTAATCAGAGAGTAGGATGACAATCATGGTAATCCCAAACTCCTGCAAGATCTCCCTTTTGCCATCTCCCATGGAGATCTAAGCAGTCCATACACAGCACAACAGAGCCAAGAACCACTACATAGTGTTTATCTTACTTAAGCCATCTAAATAGTATTTAGCTAGAGATAAAGGGGGCAGAAGGAAGTTGGTTTTTTTCCCTGCATTCATTAGACTAATCCATTATATATCTTCTCTTGCTCAGTATAGCAGACATAGGCTTGTGAGGGGCATACACTCAGAGATACACAAAGCTTAGGGGCATGTTTAACCCAAAGGGCAATGCTGGCATGGAAACACATGGTCTAGTTTTGGATTTTTGTCAGCTGTGAGTAAGCTGACAACAGACAGTGTCTACCTCCTGCACCAGAAAGGCTCTGGAGCAACCTCCCAGGAGGAAATGAGGGGAGGAAAATTATCTGGTAAAGTGATACAATTATAAAAGAGATGGTATGACCTTGGTATAGAAGGTATAGAAGGTATATCATATAGATGGTATAGAAGAGAGCTGAACACAATGATTTTTATGCAAAGCAAGGTGATGAATACATCAGTTAAACCCAAATTATGGCTTTTGTTTATTTACAGCCTTTGGAGTACTTTGCCATTTTCAATCACTGCTTCCAGAAAATCCTTGTAAAAAAATTTATCACAGACACAGAAAATGTGGGGGGAGAGAAAAAAAGACAGCATGGGACAGGGTAGGGGAGGATGTGGATGCATTCTGGCTGAATGCTGCACTCCTAGGTCCAAACTACCTGAATCAAAAAAGTATATATATCAACTTGTGAAAGCAGCAGCCCAGCAGCACCCATGGGATCGAGTGCTGGCCTAGCTCAAGGAGAGCAGGGTGCAGTTCAGGTCTTGGTGTGCTGGATGACCTTCACTGAATCCCTTTATCTCCTGAGGTTCCCCATCAGCAGTGATCATCAGTGTTGATGATTACAGCCCTTTTCCTCAAGGGCTTTGAGATCTACAAATTTAAATTACTGCATGAAATAGATCTTGTCACTTTGCCACAGATTTAGTGACAGGAGATTTCATTGTAAACTTTATCCAGTACAATACTGTAAACTCTTATTTCTACATGAAAAAACAGGACCTTGGATATGTTTTTAATACTGTTAAAGGAGTAAACACTTAAAACACCTTTTTAAGTATCAGCCTTGGCTATTAAAATAAAAAGGAAATTGTAATCTGAATTGGGAGCAAAATTGCTCAGGAATTCTGAAGTGTTAGTATAAATAGTTGTTCACAAAAAATGGCAAAATAGTTTGCCTTAGATTTTTATGTCTCTACAAATATGTTACCAATATTTTTGAGACTGTACTGACTAGCACTGGGGTTAAGACTCCCACAATGTCCTTTTAATAAAAGAAGTTTTGGGTTCAGCTGACTCTGATCTGATTTAGCACCTAAGAGAAAACTAATTATGGTTGTTCACCTTGCTTCATTTTTATTTAGTGGGCTACCAAGAGCCCATACACAAAGCCAAATGTTAAGATTTTTAGACTGACATTAACTGTCAGGCTATATAAATAAGGTATTGCAATTTCTGTCTCTGGGCATTTCCTTTGTATATTTTCTTTCATTATTTTGTCCAAATATCCTTGCCCTCAACAGAGAGCAATCCGCGACCATTAGAAGATACACAAGGAACAACGGGGCGGCTCACACCTTCCAGGGAAAGTGCAACCCATTAGAACTGCATAATTTTCTAAAGGCTGAGCCAGTGGTTGGGATTAGAGCTTTGTAGGTGGCTTCCCTCTCCATTTACCTTACCTTTTGTCCCATGTGTTTAGGGCATTGCACTCGCTGCAATGGGCTTTGTTTTGTAGGAACTTAAGGGCTGTGTTACTTACTAAAAATAAAGCTGACCTGGCACTAGTGGTGAGCATATTAATCACCTAAATTTGTTTTGGCACATACCTTGTATTTGGGATGAGGAAAACATGGTGTGAATTTGACTTTTTTTTCACTGCATTACTGAATGACTGCATTTCTTCTTGGCAGGTTTTATTCCAACTGAATTCATTTATCTAACTGCTCTTGTTATAAAACTGCTTTCTTCTTGTTGAAGAAATAATAAAATGATTAAAAGATGCTAACCCAGAATAAAATGTTTTGAGTGAGATCATATGAAATATATTTTTAATATAGATCTCTTTGAGATCTTACTGTTTTTGAATGACAAATTAATGCAGCATCAGTCATTTGTAAGACACTCCTCCCACTCCCTACATGGGACTGCAGACCAGTACAATCAGACCTGTGGCATTTTATACCCACTTCTGTTTGAACAAATACAATTAGAGGGCAGGGTAAGATACAAGACAATGGCCTATCAGGCCCTTTGTCTTTATGGGTGATATCTGTGCACTGCCTATACAATTTGGGCAGGAGTCCAGCAGCCAGAGTTGACACAGCTGGCTTCTAGAGGTAGCCTTGCTTTTCCATAGTGTAAACTATGATAAGGTCTATATTGTAAACCTATGTGGAGACTGAAACAGATTATCACAATGTATTTGAGAATTATAACTGACACCAGTGTAATTCCTGCTATTTGCTGCACTGAGTAGATTTAGATACAGTTGAGAACATGGCCTGGCATTATTTCCTGCCTGAGAATTTCCTATTTGTTCGTCCATTTATGACTTCAGAGAGAGTGTATTAAGAGGTTTGATAGATACCAACAAGGTTTAATTTATAATAGTTTACAGGTTCTAAACAAGCTTCTGCCAATAAACTCCATCAATTGATCTTAACTTCCTAAAGCAAAATTCACTGCCTAAACCAAAATGTTTAATTTTTTTCTTGCACTCTTGGTTGACTTTTATCCACTTCTGGCTCTTGCTTTTAAATAACAAGAACATGTGTATGGTTGAAGATGCACCAGAAGACTTTGGCTGACATGAAAGAGCTACATCATCTTGAGCTGGAGACACATAACTTCATTTGTAAAATGCACAAGTAATTATATGGCATAATTACACGGTCTATCCAGGTAATTGCAGGTGAAATTAAGCATGGTGTCATGTGCTAATGAGGATTACAGCTACACTGAAATTTTTGTGTGTATGATTGCATTGATTAAGATATTTTAAATCTGCTCTTAATAGTAAGGGTTATTCAATTGTCTGGTCTAAACTACTCCCACCAGGGTGAAAGTCTACCATCACAGAAGTTTAGCACAAGGTCTTTTCATCACTGATATTTTTCAAGCAGAAATTAAATGCGAGCTCTTTCTCCATCCACTCCTGGTCCAGTCACTCTGTAAAAAGCTGCCTTTTTACAGAGACATGCCTAAAATGCAATGATCCATTTCTCTTGTGCCAGTGGAAACCAGGAATAAACAGGAGAAATCAGGAAAATCGCTGAGGTCCTGCTGCCACCGTCATGTGTCAATAGGCTGTGTACAGAATGGTAGATAAAGCGTGTCATGTACAGACTGGGTGTTTAGTGCTGACATATCAGAGTGGTACACAGATGGTTATCCCATTGCCTCAGGGAGAGAGCAGGAGGAAGGCCTGGTAGACCTGCCCCGGTATGGTTTTGCTCCTTGGGGTGATGGAGGATATGTTCAGCATCACTCAGAAAGATGTTTCCCATGTTATTTCAGTCTACTGTGCAGCCCCAAGCGTTGGTTTGAGGCTAGGTCACTCTGCATAAATCCAGCAGAGGCCACTGTCCCTGAAGAACCTGCAGCATACCCTGCTTGCTGCTGGCTGGGGTCACCAGATCTCAGGGGCCTTCCCCCTCCATCAGTCCCCAGGCAGGAGCTGCATCACCACCCATGCGTGACAGCCGCTCTCCTCCACGCTTGTCTGCCCGCCTGGCTTCCCTTCACTGTCACCAAGCACTGGAAAGCAGGGGAGGGTCCGCAGCAACAGCATGGAATGGTCAAGTGACCCCTTTGCATCCCGTGTTACCCATCCTTATCTGTCTGTTACCCTTGGCTGGGGGTATGGTGAGGCTGGATAGTCCAGAGAGCGGCAGAGGGAGGCCTGCCTGGCCACAGAAATCAGAGGTGTGCTCATGGCTCATTTACAAGGAAGGTGAGATCATACCGGAAGACAGCACCTGGCCTTTCTTGCAAGTTTATAATATTAACACCTGCTAACATTCAAAAAATACCCCATTAGGAAAATTATTTCACCCACACTGTCTCACAGTAGCCTTCCCTTTCACTGAAAAGGATACATTAGCACCAAAATCTGCTGCTGCTGTTTTTCCAATGGCTACAGCAATACTGGAATTAAGCCTAAATGTGAATATAATTGAGAAGTCTTTTGAATAAAATTATCTCATTCAGACATACTGGTTCTAGGAAGCCAGGCTAATGTAATCATTACACTGGGAGTCTAGAAGTCCAGGGCTGCTTACCTCTCCTCCTGATTTGCCTAGTGACTTGTTTTATGGCTTTAGAAGCAACTTAACTTTTCTGTGATTCATGTCCTTCAGCTGGAAGATAGATATGATGTTTGTTTATTTCAATTAAGTCTTGACTGGTTGAAAAGGGATTAATTAACCTCTATCAGACAACTTTGAAAGGTACTAATTCATAGTGTTAATAATACAATAAAATACCTAAAAATGAGGAGGGGGAGGACATTTGAGAAGTTGAAGAGCTTTAAGCTTTGAGGTGGTGCGAATAGGAAGGACAGACAGTATTTTGGTGAATGGGAATATAGAAACTACTGCCATCTTGAGCAAGACATGTTAGATTTTGTGTATTTATTTATCAGTGAACCACATGTATTCCAATTATCCCTTGGCTGCTAATTCATTCCATTTAGTTGGAGAATGCTTACATCTGTTCTCATAAAATCCCATTCATACCTTTCATTATTTCAAATTAATTATCCTGGCTCAAACTTGGAGAATTAATCCTTTCAAGAGTATCTTACTCTGTTAATACATCCAATGCACAGTGCTTGGGATAACATCACTTGGAAATAGCATTAAGTTTGCAGCCTACACCCAGCTAGCGTGTTTTTTTCCCAGCACAAATTTGCATTTTGGGGGCTGAAAGTCTGAACTGATAGTCTAAGTGACCTGAAGCAAATCACTACAATTTAACTGGGGACAACTGAAATCTATTCAGAATAGCCAAGGCTTTAGTCACGCCATAATAATTAAGAACCGTGTCCCTATCAAAAAATGTACAATCTGAGTCTGTACTTATTTGTGTATCATCATAATTTAGTGCTAAACTCAGACCCCACATACAACTGTGAATATGCACCTGAGCGCCAAGTTGATTCTTGTCATCATAAATATCATCAGTCTTTCTCTGCAGCTTCCAGTGGAAAGCATAACTCTAAGGACCTTAAGGCTATAAGGTCCCTCTCTTCCTATGAGCAGGTGGGGAGAAAATGGTGCTCCAAAGGTAGAGTTTGTGAGTGCCAGTGTGTGCCACCAAGTTATCATGTAAGTTCATGACTGTTTTCTGAGGATGTTTAGGCAAGTAAGTCATTGCATTTACAGGCTGTTTTCATAATGAGTAGTGCCTTGATACAGTCCTGTTTGGAACAGATGCAAATACACAGCTACACTAAAACTAATCACCATTGTCCGTGCAGCTGACCACTTTCACCCCTTGTCATCAATAAGTTGAACTGAGAGGCAGCTCACTTATCAGTCCTTATCCATGGAAAGATTGTTTGTCTCTGTCATAGTGTTGAACATCTTCTATATAATAGCCCCTTCCTCTATTGAGGAGCTATTCCTCTCCAAATATTAGTTTATTAAAATTAGATTCTATCGGTCCCCAAATACACCACTTGGTCTCATATGTATGCCGCTTCCACACTTCTCCTTGGTGGATTTTTTATGAATGCAGAATTGGTGGTATTTTAGTCTTCACAGCAAGTAGCTGTTTCTAAGTATTGCTCCTAGGAAACTTGTGGTAATGTTTTCAAAACCACCTAAGAGGCCAAGTTCCACTTTTAATGGTGAGCAAGGTGACCACATCTCTGGCCAAAGGAGCACACTGACAGCCAGATGGCCATTTCAGCCCAGCTTTATGGAAGTGCAGAAATCTCCCATCTTTTGGTCACACTGGGCTGCTGAAGGGAACCTCATGTTCACAGAGCCTTCTGGATATCTCCTACCTCATCTGCATTCATTCAGTATCCCTATGGCAACTACAGCAGCAATTGCTCACTTGGAATAGTGATCTTAGGACAGTGTTATATCATTCCTTCTTTTAACTGATTTAGCAACTGAAAATAAAAGAACAGTCAAAGAGCATCCATGACCTAGCAGGTCTGTGGAAACAACATATAACTGTTCAACAGGACCAGAAGATGTCCAAGCTGCTTAGAACAACTGCACTCAGCAAAAAGCTACAGCCTTCCTCTTGGGCAGCACAGCACTTTTCCTCAGCACTAATTTGAATGATGATGGGAGAATAGCCTTTAAAGAAGAAAGAAACCTCAAAAGTTACATCTAGGGGAGGAGTAGCTTTCTTTTAGGTCGGTGGTTCTGAGGTGTCTAATTTGTAGCATCACTCTCTTCAAAGGTTTTTGCATCTGTGAACTGAAATTCTTTATCGTGGACTCTAAATGGCAACCAAAATTACGCAGTGAAGGGCTCAGTCAGTATTGTGATATATTTCTCTGCTCCACCTTATTATTCATTAGAATCCATATTAATGTGGTGGGTTTGGCTTCATGCAGCTACTGCAGCAGCATTAGACTATCTGTGCACCAATACCTACAGGATATTTTTTTGTCTCCATCTGCAGACATTTCTTGGAAAATGTCTGCTAAAATTTTCAGGACTTCATGTTTTGTAGAGGTTTATGGTGCTTCATTTTGCAAATCCATAGCTCAGGGTCAGTGTCAGCAAAAGTGAAGTCAATCAGACTGTTTCAAGGTCCTTACACCACTTTAAATCCAATTTAACCATGTCAAGATATTTTAGTAATGTACAATAC
This sequence comes from Horornis vulcanius, assembly GCA_013401035.1. NCBI lineage: Eukaryota > Metazoa > Chordata > Aves > Passeriformes > Scotocercidae > Horornis > Horornis vulcanius. The sequence continues at coordinate 11,362 of VZUA01015347.1, forward strand.
TTGTGTTGGGCCTTCTTTTGTTCTTTAAGAGCAGATATAAAAACATGGCTACATTTTTGAGGTCACTCCCAAAAGTGATCTATGATTTAATCTATGATTTTGGCTTTTTCTAGGTACAATTTTCCAAACTGGTCTCACTTGGATTGACACATTTGAATTGCACTCTCCTCCAGTCTGCCCAGATTTCAAATTGAGTACTACAACATGTGAACATACAGCAGGTCACAAAATTGTAAGCTTAGCTTAAAGGCTAGAAGATTTTAAAATAGCAATATATCTATTCTAGAGAAATGGTGGCTTTATGCAACAATGACCTTTGTAACACTTAATAGTAAATTTGGCCGTAAGTTTCTAAAATACTGACTGGTGTAGGGCTAAGAAATGAATTAAAGTTTCTGTGTTTAGCTCCTATCAAAGCTTCATTGGAAAATAAAACATCACACGTGAGTGAGACAGCAGTCCTGACAACACAGAGACAAACTGGGGAAAGTCTTTTTCTTTACTAGAAAAGTTTCCTTTGTTATTTTTCTTAATCTGAGTGAGAACAAAAAAAAAAAGGTGAAAAT
>VZUA01015364.1:39598-49720 GCA_013401035.1 Horornis vulcanius
TTAGGGCATTAGAAGAGCAGTTGCCCTTAAAGGCTTGAGCTTAGAGAAATTCTGGGTAGAGTCACTGGTGCCAATGTGAAATAAAACTGATTAGCCCAAGGAGTTCTGAGCTCTGTGAATGCTAGCTTGAATTAAAAAGCTTATTTTTTGATCAATAAATAAATAATTAAATACAGTACTGCAGCTTTACTAGAAGTTTGCAGCTAGCGTTGACATACAGCCAAAGAAAAAAAAAAGGAGATATGGATCTCAGCCAACTAGAAATCCAGCCATTTCAACTGACCTGACCTGGTGTAATTTCATTTTCAAGTAACACAAGAAGGACTTCAAAAGGCCCTTGAATAGATGGTGGATAATTGACTCCGAGCAATGAATGCTGAATATGGAGTTGCCTGTGCTGGTTATTATTAGATGTATTGTCAGCCTTTGACACCGCTGATCACAAGGCTTGTTGACTCGTGTGCTGTATGATCTACTTCATACCTAAGTTAAGCATTCAGGCAGGTGGTCAACATTACAGTTACACCTCTCCCAAGTCTCATTTAAACCCTAGTTTGAAAGTTCAAGAGGGACTTAAAGCTGGCTTGCTCTCTGCAAAAAAAGGAAATTGCTGAGGTGAATTTTGCTGTCTGAAGGAGCCACTGGATGTGGATTTGTATTTCAGTAAGCACCTGTCTCTGATTAGCTCTTCTAGCACTCATTACTGAAAAGGTAGTGCATTGGGACACATCTATGGAAATGGAGGCTTTTTTTAGTAGCAGTTTGAAGGTAAAGCAGTCTTTTCAATCCTTTGCCAGGTCCATAAACATCCAATTCTGCTTTTGTAATGTAAATTAAGTGTCATTAAAGACCAGCTGTGGTGCTGGATTTCTTTTTATATATATACATTGCATTTGTGCTGAAGACATATATCCTTAGAAAGTACTTGTACCTTTTTATTAAAGGTTACAATTCTTCTAAAGCATATTTATTTGGACATCTCTGACCAGTGACATTTTGAGATCAAGACCCTTGGGGTTCAGTGTGTGGAACAAAATGTTACAATGCTTTTGTTTCTGCCGTCACATTCATTCATTGAGATGGCTGAAACTGTGCCCAGTGAATTCACAAAGAGCTGTATCTTGCCCTCTTCAAAGCTGGTGGGCAGGGATGGGAGAGGACAGCAGGATGGCATTTAGAAAAAATATGTCTTTTTCTCCACAGTGTTGCTTGTCTTTGCTACGTAAGCTTGCTGATGCCTCTAATAGCAGTGCTAGTACTGATAATTGGCCTGGTTTCCTACAGGAAAATGCAGGTTCTTGTTCTTTACTTTCTGCTCCTGTTATCTATGTAATCATACAGTGGGAACAATCTGTCTGTCACTGTTGGTTAAGTGATAGGACTGGGATTCTTGAGGACAATAACTGGACAAAGTCATCCAGAGAAGTTTTAGGGAATTTCAGAGGTGTATCAGACCCAACAGCAGGTCAGGGTCCCTCCTCACACTGGGCTGTCAGCACACTCCGTGCGAGTTGGTAGGGAGGGCACCTCCTTCCAGTGCAGCAGCCTGACACATCCCCTCTTCGAGGTGTGGGAGTGGAAGCTGACAGGCATCCAGGCTTTCTGCAAGTTCCCAAAACCTATTGCCCTTTTTTTTTGGAGGTGGCGTAAACAGCTAGATCTAGAACAAGATGAAGCAGCATGTGCCTTTCAAAAGGGGCAAACAATAAAACTGATGAATGATGTTTCATTGCTCAGAGCTGCTTGCTGGGGAAGGGACCAGAAAAGAAAGCAGGACAAAAGACATTAGCACACAATGTCTAAGCAAAAATGCTCGGTCCTGCTGCTGAGTTCTTTAATACATCCTAAAGCAGTAGTAGGGACATGACTTTTGAGGAAAACAGCCAATTAAGATGTATATATTATTTGAGTATTGTGATGGCAGGCTGTTGCTCAGACACCGAGGCTGACTAACAGTAGCCTAAAGGTAAATGTCTTTACATGTATAAGAACGCCAGAAACAATCTGATATTTAATACATCTTAATTGACAGTGATGGATTTACTCTAACTTTCTTTTTCACTAATTGACTCTGTAACAGCTAACATCTACATTGCAACAAATCTATCTTATCCTGACTTCTTTTTTTGCAGTAAAGGCATGTTTGTAGGCAGTCAATTCACCTACGATCTCTATTACCATTGATGCTGCTACCATTTATTCTTACAGCAGAGTTCCTGGTGTTTTCCACTACAAGAGTCTTGGGGGTTTAATCCATATTTTTGAAATCTAACTTTTGCAAGAAATTGTGGATTTAGAGGAACTTTTAGAAATTATTTATTTTCTTTTAAAATAGGATTCTCTTTCTAAAATGCCTTCAGCAAGTGTATTTTACTATTTTTAGTACTGTAAATTGAAGCCTAATATGCCTTTCCCATCCCTATGCAGTAATACCAATTAATTTACTCTAGACTTTTATTAGTCCCAGTGAAAACAGCATCTAGTGAGATCAAGGTAGTGAAAGCTTTGTATGTGTAATTTGGATATGTATTTTCAGGGCAAAAAATGTAAAAACAATTCTGCTGGCTTTGTTTGACCAAATTTGTGTACAAATACAACTAGCAGATTAACAATGCATAATGTGCTCTATATATGTGAACTTCTAAAGAACCCTCAGCTCTAAGTGGGTGACATTTTCAGGGAGGGCAACACCTTCAACAGGCAACAACATATCATTGTGTATGTTTGTCTATTGAAATTGTTTTTAAAGCTATTAACCACACATTTCACTTCGAAAAAAAAAGCTCATCCAAATGCTCAGTTTAAGGAGGCAATTTATTCTTTTCAAGATCTGGTTCAGAAAGTGCCATATTGTTTAGATGACAACTGGATATATTTTTATGTTGATGTGTTATTTTGGAGAACTGTGACTCAGTGTAAATTGGTTTGGGGCTCTCTGCTTTGTGTTCTTTTCTCCATGCCTTGTTAACTTACTCCTCGTGCACTCCAGAGATTCTCTTCATGCAGTGGCCTGGTTTTTGTCTTTTTCTTAATATTGTCTGATCTACCACCAGTTACACATGGTCAAAAATGGCATCATCAATTTTATCCTTATAACATTACCCTAGAATCTTCCAAGCAGATTATCATATGTTACCAGTGTAGCAGCAATGTCCCTGGGGCTTCTTTTCCCAGGCAGTATCCTGATAATGTGTTCTCCATGGCATCTTTTCTCTCTCTTTCTCTATCTAGCAGTGGACAACTGTTCTGTAGAGTGCTTCTTCCCAGACCTACAGGTCCGGTCCCCTGCTGATTTGTTTAGCAACACAATCAGTGCTGCTGTTCTGAGCAAGATGGGTTTCATTGCTGTGTGGATACAAAAATACAGGCTACAAATGCCTAGATCTCTTGGAAAGTGAAGCCTTAATTCAATGGGAAATACCAGCTTTCCTTACTTTGGCTGAACATTTAAAATGCCTTTGTAAAAAAAAAAAAAAATCATCTCACTGAAGCAGTTTCACACTGGTTTCATGCTAAAGCTTGCCAATTTCCCAACTGCCTGCTATTCAGTGCAAAGACAGGTAGCATCCTCTATTGTGCTTTTTTGACCCAGATTCTTCACTCACTTACGTCAGTGTTTGCAGTAAACAGGAATTTGCAACAACGAAGTGCTGAATCCTGTTGTCTTGTGACTGAACTTTCCAATCTTTTAATAACTACCCAGCAGCAGAATAAAAATGAAGCAGAGGAATAAAGCTTGAAATACTCAATAAAAATACAAGTGAGGATCATTTCAAAAATAGAGGAAGCTATACTGGAGGTTTTGCATATGTTGCAATTCATGGTCACATCTGCTTTGCACCGTCCATGGTCACTTCTCTATCCCTTCCCATCATAGCCAATGCACACAAGCCTACGTGGAAAAAACCAGAGACATCTGAAGAAGTTTTCTGCCCAGCCCCCTTCTCTCTGCAGTTTTGTGAAACTGTTGTCAACCTAACTGGCTTATGTGTAACTTGGTAAAGTGTATCGGAGTGTTATCGCCGCTCTTGAGCTGGATTTGTGCAAGTTGGCAAAAGTAAAACAAATTCTACTTTTTCAAAGTTGTAATAGCAGTAATAAAAGGAAATCAACTCAGAAGCCTTTAACTAATGCAGAGTAAGCTCATACATCTCCCTGGGAGGCAAAGCTGCGATTAGCATGTTTGAATGCCTTACTACAAGTGATACTTTGTGGAAATGCAGCATTTTTTGTGGGAAAGAAAAGTGCAGTTGCAAAGCAGGCTGTTAATTAACAGAAGAGTTAGTGTAGTGTTTGCTGTGATTTCATCCTAGCTTAACAGAGCAGAACCAAACTGAACAGCCAAAAAATCAGGCAAGCAAGAGCCTTGTTGTTGTTTTTTACATCCTGAGAATTTGACTTTATATACTATTCTAGTTCCCTGTTGTCCTGGGAACAGGGGGCTTGTGGGGGAGAAAATACTGGTGCTGATTTTAATTCAAGCTTTCAAATGTTATGGAATAGGTACCTCTGTTTTTCTGATATTATTTCTAGTTTTTTGCAAAGCTTGAAAGTGAACAAGGAGTTTTATATGGTGGAAATTGTATCCATGTTTTAATCTGAGCAGAAGGAATAAGAAGGAAAGAGTGCCTCCATAGAGTAAAGGCATCATGTTAAGGCCTCTTTTTTACTGCACTAATCCCACTGCCTAACCAAACTCATGTGCAAATGCTCACCTGACACCATCTCTGTGACACACTTGGAGTTGTGGTTCAGGTTAAAGTGAGTGGACACTACTTTGCCACTGACCCAATGAAGGTGGTTGTGGTCTGCATGTTTACAATGTTTTACAGAATTACTGTGGACTAATTAGGTACACTCTGACATCTGATAGACAACATCATTAAATACATACACTCAGTGAAAATTAGTATTAACAATGCTAGAAAAACACATCTAATTTTATTAGAGAAGTCCTTCAGATTAAGCAGTCCATTCCAATTTTTAGATACCCTATTTTCTTACATGTAAAAAGAAATATTACCACAGCCTGTTGTCAGATGAGAGTCAGTAATGGATGAAGTTTGCTTTCAGTGTTAAACTATATGATAATGCAGTGTGACAAAAATGAAGTGAATTATAGATCAGTGACAGATGAAAAGTGCTCCATCCATAGAGTCACTGATATTGTGCCATGGCAAAAAGATTCTCTCTGTATGTGCTGCTTTATGAAGTTCTTTGCATTGCTTGCTGTTCCTGAGGTACTAAGCCACCTTGGTGCCTTGCATCATATTTGCTCATGTTTCAGTAGAGAACAAGACAGTACCTTCACATCCTGGGAATCTTAAATCAGACTTAGCATGGCTTCTTCTTCCCATGTTTGCCCAGCAGTAACTGGATAAGGGCAGTGATAGCTGTTTTTCTTTGATGTTAGCATTAATGAAGATGGTGGTTTGTTGTGGTCAAAGAACAGTGTCTTACTAAAAACCTCCTGAATGGCAAGAAGCGTTTGGGGTTTTTTTGCCCCAGGTTCTAGAGTGACTTCACGCATTCATGTCTCTGTTTCATTTATTCTTAAGCAAAATACACTTTGTAAACTATTTGTAAGTGAGTACTTAAACCTACATGATTGCAGATGAAGACACCCTGTGCTCTTGAAATGCCCAGGGTTGTCCCTGGTCTGGTCTGAGGCCAGAGAGCTCTCTTGGCTGCTGGTGCACGCTCACAACTGCACAGCGTGGCAGCATCACACTGTGATATCTTCCAGGGTTTGAGTAGGGCTTCTCTGCCCGCAGCTGTATTGCTCATGACACGAATCTGCCCTGAGAGCATGGTTTCTCTGAGGCAACCTTGCCTTATGCTATGGAGGACATCATGCTTTGTCCAACATGCAAAGTAAAAGGCTGCTGGGGACAGCATGGGCAGGTCTGGAATGTGGCTTGCACTGTGTGAACTGGCAGTGAAGGGACACAGCTGCACCAAGTGTAAACCATCACCCACTGCCCATGGCTGGTACCACTTGGCAGCTGAAACACCAAGAAACACTATACAAGAAACCGGCTTCCAGACCAATAAAGACGTGTCACTTGTATTGCAGTTGTATATTAGTTGTGCAGCACTAAACATTGGCAAGAAAAGATTGTTTCATTACTAATATTGGTGCAAAATCAAGTGATGTCTTTGTGACCACTCTGAACAGGACTGCGGTTGTAAGCCCAAAAAGTGCAAACTACAAAGCTTTCTTGTTTCCTGTGATCAAGTTATATTCTCACATGAATGTGCATAGCAACAACTTCAGAAAACAAAAAGAGTCTTTGTTCAAAGTAAGTGATTATTCAGTCCTTTTTAATTTAGCATAGAGTGACTCTTTATATTGAGAGGCTTAAACATGTCTGCGAATTTTTTGAGTGCCTAAAATTCTCAGCATATTAAAATTGCACTTATCAGAAATGGAAACAGTGAGTGTAGCAGTTGCAAGGCTTGCAAGGAAGAAGAGGGCAGAACCAAAGGTACAGCTTTTTTTTTTTTTTTGCATTGGTCTTTTGCATGCATCTCTGACTCTCATTTTAAAAAGTCTTGTTGTGTGATGTTACGTGATGTTAATTGTAAAGCAGAACAAAAGTGGATGTGCTGTTGATTAGAACAATGAAGCTTAATGAAGTAAATGCTACAGCATAGCCTCCATACTGACAAGGCTTACAGTGGAAATTTTTGCTCAGAAAGAAAACCAAACCAATCCAGACTGTTTATGAATGAAGGCTGGTTGGTTGAACATTGGGGGTTTAATATCTATGCAGTAAGAGCTGCCGTACTTGATTGGTAACAAGATAGACTTGAGTTGTGTTTAGCTTTATTTCCAGATACTTTTGTGTATCCCCTAGCAGAGTTGTGATGCCTGTAGATTTTACTTGGCTGGTGGTAGGAGGTGATCATGAAGTTCTGTGAGGCCACAGGGGTTCAGTCTCTTTTCTTTATGCATCTTTTTTTGCTTGAAAGGATATTTCTCAAAACAGAGGCTCTCTTTATATCTGTTTCCACTGTGGCACTATCCCCAGTGTCAGTGCTTAACAAGTATGTAGCATTGAACTGAAAACCAATATGAAAAGAACTTTTAAGTGACAGAAACAAGCTCTTAGAAGTTAGGAAAAGCCAGATCAGTGGTTTCTTCTGTGTCTTCGATTTGGCCTTATTATTCATACATATTGTGTTACAGTCCCAAATTTTTTCCAGAGGGCCATCATTCCCTTTGAGCATGAGATGAGCAGTGTTCAGGATATGAATCAGTTTGGTTTAATGAATGAGGATGTTGTCAAAGAAGTTAATCTAGGAATTGAAAGCGATGAAGACCAAGGATGACTTCAGGAAAAGAAATGACAGTCTTGTGTGTAAATTAGATGAACTGGAGACAGGAGACTTTGCTGCTGGCGCTGTCCCAGGGTGACTGGGAGAAGGATAGTATTGGGATTAGGAGCTGACTGAGCAGTGTGAGAAGGGAGAAGTGCAGCCAGGCTTATCTGTCCCTCTTGGCTGCTGGCCATGGGCAAGCCAGACTGCTCTGGTCCCCAAGGTTCCCAACGCAGTGTGTACAGCTGTGACAGCAGCAAGTGGGGCAGAGGGGCAGCCATGGGACAGGCTGAGCTTTGGATGTTTTGTTGTCCCAAGTCTGGAGAGTGCAAGCTAGTGATGGATAATGATCATTCTGTGGTTTGTTATGCAGGGAGAGGTGGTGTCTGTCCAGGTTTGAAGATGTGGAAAAATTCATGTTGGTCCAAAGGTAATGTTGGTAGGAGGCCACCAGACCATGACGCCGGCAGAAGGCAGCACCGGAAAGTTTGGAGCCGAGAGCCAGGAACAAGTGTCAATGCAGGTTTTGTTTGAGTGGGCAGGATGTGGGTCATGAGGTTGGATCAGAGGGCTGCTGAGGACAGCAAGACCACTGGGAGATGTTAGGAGCATGCAATCCTTAGCTGCTCAGATCCTGGTGGTTTTGTTGCCACTGGCATACGCTCTCCAACTGGCCAGAGCAACAGTCAAAGCTTTCCTGATCTAGAGATGCTTGGTGAGGAACTGCAGATATTTTGCACAGCCTTACTTTCATTGGGAAAGTCACTACAAATTATTAAAATATAACATAGGTAATTATATTGTTTGATGGAGAATAAAAATAGAAATAAAGTTAAGGCCCTGTTTTGAAGCTTAAGTCTTTCTGTTGGGCTTTGGTGGAAATTCTTCTAATTTTCAGCAGTTAGGAAGAAGCGACACTTCAGAGTTTGGTATTCCCAGCTCAGGTCTTGATTTCAACCCATCTCCAAAAATCACATTAGCAAAATTGTCAGAATTAGATGGTTGTGCAAAGACATGCTGGGATACTGGCATAGAAACCGGATGGTAAAGTTTGCTTTTGGGTCTTTGGGAAAAGCAGGAAACCTGCTGCTGGTAGTTGTTGTTCCTTGCCACACACTTGAATATAAGCATCATCTTTATTCATTCCAGGAGCTTCTAAACTAATCAGATTACTCTTGTGTGGTTCTTCCTGCAAGACAAAAATGGGTTTAAATCCATTCCAGGTGAGCCAGGAAAATTTAGTTAATAACACTGAACCATTTACACTGGAGTGCCAGCAGATCACTAAAATGAATTCAAGTTGCTTGGCATGCCTTTGACAGGACATCTGCTGCTGAATTTCACCTGGTGACATCTGGGCCCAAGTGCTTTTCTGAAATAGGGGAAAAATGTCTTGGAGAAATAGCATTGGCATTTCTACTGCATTAAAATTCACTATATGCATTTTGTGTACTGTTTCTCTAAGGATGAGCAGGTGGTAATTTTAACAGTAAGGCTTACACTTTGTCTTCTTTCTGGGGATCTTGAAATATTTTTGAAATGTGAAAGAACATTTTCATTCAGTAATCAAAATGTGTGTGCAATAAAGCTTTCATTTTCTTAGGAAGTTATAATTAATATATAAGAAGGCACAGTAAATATGTTTTTCTTTTCTTGACTTTTCAGTCTGTATTGAGCATTTAGCTGTCACAGCTTACTGGAAAACAATGTATGCTGCTCTTTTCAAAAGAAAAGAGATCACACCTATGTTTTGATGTGTGAATGCTGAAGAAAATTTGCAGGTTAATTTAGCCTTGTGATTTGACAGATCTTTCCAATTTGGTTAACTGTGAACACTGCAGCTCTAACACTGTTGAAGGCAGAGGTAGTAAGAAATGACCACTCTTGTTTTGCCAGCAGAAAGGCAGTTCATGGCACATTGCTGAGACATTCAGCTCCATGAATGTCCTCCTCCGCTCGTGGAGGGGGTCAGCATGATTGAGAAACAGCAAGGAATCACAAACAGATAGCAAGCTGATGTGTGGTCACATGAAAACAGCAGAAAATTTTAGCCCTGGCCAACTAGAAATGGGCAAAATGACTGGGGAAAAATCGTAGCATCTGATTCTTCAGTACCATCCATTCTGTATAGACAAGTGCAGTTACACAAGGTGTTTTCTCAGCCAGAAAAGCAAATTTTAATAAGGCACCATTCTTGCACGGTTGTTCACTCACTTCCGTTGTGCCAGATGATTATTTGTAGGGTTGTGCTTCAGACCAGACCCAGATTTTGGGTTTGGTTTATTTTATTTTATTTGGTTTGGTTTTCAAATCGAATCACTTCAGTACAGTTTTATTCAGTGTACGATTGCATCAGCATGACTGAGGGGATGAAGGACTGCACAGAAGAAGCAAATATAAAGAAAAAAGTATGAAGACTTCTTAAAACTGCTTTTGTCATCACACGTTTCTGTATCTCTGCATTCATTTCTGCAGGGTGAAGGTGTGCAGTGCCACTGTTCTAATGTGACAGCACCTTCTTAGGAGTTTTCTAATAAAAGAGAAATGGGAATTGTCAGAAAAAAAAAACATTATCTGCCACTTCCCAAATAGTTTATGGAAACAAAGCAATTTCAGCATCTTCTATGAAATATTCCTCATTGTCTGTCAGGTTATGGAAGGAGGCTGCTGAAGATGTGAAAGTAATAGCATGTGTATGGGAGATAGGGATGTGCAAACCACATATGGGCTTGCCTGCTCTGGCACCAGGAGATTGGGAGTCTGATTGGCTCAGGGTCACTTACAGTTTAAAAAAAAAAT
>VZUA01015367.1:2928-21802 GCA_013401035.1 Horornis vulcanius
CCATGCTCTCTTGGGCTTATCTGTGGGATTGAACAACACATTCTTTACAGACAATTGTTTAAATATGCAAATACATAGAAAAGAATGCACATAGTTAGACAATGTGTAAATGCACATTTTCATTTACTCAGTCTTAAATGTTTTCTTGAGAGCTGAAAGAATCTCTCAAGTTAAAGCATACTTTGATAATTATCCATACATACATTTTTTTATTTCTTTTTGCTAATCCATAGAAAATCAGAAACAACTGTAAATAGCTGTAATTCTTTAGCATAAAGATTTCAGACTCCAGATGTGCCTTATATTGTTTTGTTTCCTATCTCAGAGTTTCAGATCTTGTGTTCCGGATTGCACATCCTGCTACTCCATTCCCTGTCACGTGGACACAAAAAATAAGCAGGACATAAATCTGGTACAGAAGCATCTCATGTGCTTAGTTCAAGTGAAGGCAGGGCAGAGAAGTGACTGCTACTGTTCTGCTCAAAGAGAACTCAAGGTTCAGCTGCTTGTAAAGAGCAAGAAGAGGTACAGACAGTGACAGAAGTGATTGTTTTAGACATTTCCACACAGGTTGACTCCATGTTCTCCAGCAATCACAGACTCTTGTTTGCTGTTCTCTTGTTGCTTTCAAATGGCTCACGTACTTATGTACATTTCTGGATCTCATCAGCCTCTACAAGACCACCAGGAAAACCTGCCAGCAGTTTGCACGGAGGTCAAAGCAGAAGGCTGTACATTGTGGCTCATAAGAGCCACGCAGAAGTCCAATACAAATGTATGTGAGGGCTGTGCACAGACCTGCAGAGCTTGTTTCCAAAAGTTCGGTCACTCCCAGGTCTTACCATGCAGCCATTGACTGTGTCTACTCTACTAAACCTCTTCATAAGCTCAGTCTTCCAAAAGGTTGCCTTGACTGTATATCGCTGTGACAGTGTTAAGCAAATTGTTTTCTCAGTTTATTTAATTTGATGTTGGCAAGAATAGAGGGTTAATGGCCTTGGCACGAACACATCTTGCTGCTATTTTCCAGACAGTTCCTTGAATATCTGAACACTAGAAAGTCTTCTTCAGCCTCACAACAGCAAAGAAACACAGAAAGGTCTAATCTAGCTTTTAGCATTATCCCAATGTGGACTAAAAATTTTGAAGTCTCCAAACTGTGGCTTGACTTGTCCTGTTCAGGACATGCCTCATTTGGTTATTTCACTTCTCTCTTTCCTCTGCTGTCTACAACTGTCTTTTACTTTTTACCTATCCTGTGTATGTTGCAGAATGTGTGGTCAGCAGGCCACCCCCTCCTCCTTTCACTCCTTCCTCCAGACTCTTCACCACTTAAGGTAAGTCCTTGAGCACACATATATGCAGGGGTCAGAGGTCTTCCAGAGCATTGACTTGTGAAGAAACCATGATGCACGAATTATTTCATATTCTTACATGCTATATAGTATTAAATAATTCTCTCTGTGCCTAAGCTTTACTGAAGTTGTCAGTGAGAAAGACCCTAAAGGAACTGGAAAATTCCCCACAGATACCCCTCAGTACTGGAGGTGCAGCACAGCCCCACATTCACCTCCAAATCACTTGTCTTCCAACAGCCACTTTTCCTTGTCCCTCAGAAAGACAGAGACAAGTGCATCCTGTGTCCTGCTAGTGGCAGTGTTTCACAGCCAGGGCACCAATAGCTCTCCTTTCTAATATTTCTAACTGACAGGTGAAAAGCACAAGTTAGAGAACCGAATAAAAAATAAAAAGTTAGGAGAGAGAATAATTACATTATCACTTTTTTTTTAATTGTAGGATACTGATATATATGTTCTTGGTGGTTTGCATAAGTCACTTAATTTCTGTCTTTCATGGTCCCTGAATAAACTTGAAGGCACCATCTGATCACTACTTCTCGGTGCCTATTGTTTGACTAAAAGTTGATGATACTTTCAGTTCAGGCTTCTGTTTCTCTCCTCCCTTCCCTCGCTACCCAACAAAAAATTTTAGACACTCCACAATTTCTATACCTCTGGCTCCCACACAGCATTTCCAATAGTAGAAGCACTGGGAAGCATAGAAGCCAAAAAATGTTAATAGGGCAAACAGAATGTAATTGCTTATGTGTGCTGGTTATATCCTGAAACAAATTGTTTTTTAATGCTGAGGTCAGACAGGGTTTAATTAGGAGAAATACAATTGGTGTAAAAATTTGTAGCAGGCTGCTTGTTTGGTGTCATGCCAAGTCAACATCAAGCCTTTCCAAATGGAAATTTTCATTAGAGGCCATTGGCAGCCTGGTTAGGCTGAGTTTCAACTTTTTCGAGTCTCCTGATAACATGAACCTGAAACTCAGCATATCTGCTTCCTAGTAACAGGCTGTCCCTGTTGCAACTGTTCTGCCACATGCACACAGCTTCTACATATGTAGGAACGTGTGGCTACTTTCTTCTGGCCCGAAGCTGTCATGATCTGCATGCAGCTAGGACTCATCTTCAGCTTTAAGACTGTGTATAAATGACAATTTATTTTCATATTGTTTTCATATGAGAGACAGAGAAAGAAGCCTTTGAACCTCAGCAGAGGAAGGGAAATTTCCAAACCTTTTTTGTTGAGTTGTGACTTGGTTTTAGTTTTTTGTACCACTCTATGGAAAGATCTCAGGGATTTTTACTAATGCTTGAAGCACTGATTCTGCTCTTTACATTGATTAACACAGCCCCAGTGCTCTTGCCAAGGTCAAGGTTGTATCGGCGTTTTCTTTATAGACCCTGCTGTTCAAGAGAAAAATGTTTAACTTGAATGAGAAAATTTGCATCAGGATGTAACTTTTTTTCCTTTTACCTAATTTTTTGAGTTAAGCTCAAAACTAAGGGATGGGCATTCTGGCTTACAGCAATTAGGCATCAATGGTTTAGCACCAGTCACAATTTGTGTCCTTTTTATTCCCATCTTGACTGGGAGAGGACTGGTGACAACTGGTGACAAAGGAAGTGTGACCTGATGCATGCCCCATTTTGTGGGCTTTAAAGTTGAGCTACCAGGTGATATTTACTCGAGAAAGTGCTGTCAGCAAAAGGCAGGAGCAGTGGAGGATTTTTGGCTACTGTGAAAGCTGGCTGGGGTAGCAGGTGAGCTGGCAGAGAACAGCTTGTGAGCCAAACTGCCACTGCAAATAAGAAATACCAGGTTATAGGAGGGAGAAACAACAGGGAAGAAAGTGGCAGAGACCCAAGTAGATAATCATTGCACAGCAATTTTTTAAAGTAAACAGAAGCCTTTTCATTTCAATATCTCTCTGCCCTGGTTCAGACTATACCTGAATCAGCACTTAGAGAACCTGCTCCTCCCTGAAGGTGACATTTTCTCTTCTTTGTTATTTTTCTTAACCAGTGGCCAGTCCCTTGTTTTCTCTCCCCCTTCTGCTCTCAGTATCTTTTGAGGGAGCAAAAGATCTTACTTTAGAGCTAGCTGAGGTGCACTGCTGCCTCTGTCCTCCTTCACCCCTGCACTAATCCTACTTTATTTTCTGTTGTATGAATCCTAATCCTTGGCCTGCTGTATCTGCCTGGCTGCTGCTCATGTGCACAGGTCATAGCAGCAATGAGAGTTAGCTGTACTCAGTGTGGGTAGGTGTGTGCAGAAAATAGAAAAACAATTGTGTTGCTGCTCTTCATCTGTGCCCACATGCTCCAGTTAGGGTGTAGTCTTCATAGCAGGAGCAAAAAAGGGCCATTCAGATCTAGCAGAAAAGAACAAAACTATGGGAATATCCACTGCATATGCACGATCTTCCACAAAGAAGTGCTTTGAAATGTTTGTGCTGTGAAATTTATCAAAAATCTTTGCTTAGAGTTAAAGATTTAACCAGATTTTGTGAGGTTTGGGGAGGAAAGTAAACTTTCATATAGAATTATAAGATTACTTTTTGGGGGAGGATGAGGGGTCAATGAGCAAAGGATTTTACATTACTGAATGGAGATTTCACATATTTCTGTCTTTTCTTCACTTCTAAGGTGTCAATTTAGGGCATGTTTAATGGTGCCAACTGACTATAAGTTTTTTCCCAAGCTATGGCACTGAAATCTCATCCTGGCACAAATTTTACAGCTTCAAATCCCTGACTGGGGGTGCACAGCCAGGTCAAAACTGAGGTGTGAATCATGTCCTGTGCCTTGGCAGCCCAGAGCTGCTGCGTGGCCCCAAGAAAACCACTCCATGCATCAACTCAAACATCTACTTTCACAAACACCCTGATAGCCCATCTGCTACTCACTCCCATAAGAGTCCATCCCCCTTTGACCTTTCTGGGGCTACTGGGCTACTTGGTTTCCCCTTGGCAGAGGGAAGGCACATCACTATTTCCTCCATCAAAGAAATTACCAGCAAGGTAGAAGAGGGCAGCATCTTAACTACCTTTGCCTTAGATTTTGTCAATTTGGGGCTTTGAGTTTCTCACTTTATTAAACACATTTTCATGCATGTGTGACTACAAATGTGTGTATTGGGCTCTGGTACTGGCACTGCAGCAGAGGATCAGGTGGTGAGGTGGGGGTTGAAGGAGTAAATATAGTTTCTGCCTTGTGATCATCTCTCCTCTGTTTATAAAGCCTTCAGCCTTTTCCTGAATTACCCCGTGGGTAGCTTAGTAACAGATATGATGGCCCATTCTTTAGCACACTTTAAAAAGCCCTAGAAAATATACTGCCATTTTAGGAAGAAACAAACAAAACTAATGAGCCGAAGGTGTTGTCATGGAAGTGTTACTTACGAGCATGGAAGGGGCAGCTGCCCTTCACTGAGCTCTGCTGAACAGGCAGAGCATAAAGCAGAGCTCTCTGTCACGTACAGCCAGGAGGCTGCGGGCTCCGCAAGCGCTGTTTGTACAGATGACGAGTCCCCTGCCGCAGCGGGTGATCAGTGCACCAGGATCAGGGACATTAACACGCTCACAGACACGCTGGATGATCACTTGTCGTGGCCATTGCCATGCAGAAGGCACATTAGGAGGAAGCCTGGCCGAGCTGGGTAACACTGAGCCTCTCCATTTGCATGCAGCACAGGAAAGCAAGAAGTGCTCAGCTCCTGTTTAAAGGCAGCTACTGCTGCTTCACTGGGAGCTTTGGCCTTTTCAGTGGGGAACCCAGGAGACAGGCTGTCAAAACAGAAGTCTCTTGTTCAAACTACCAAGCTTAGAAAGTGGGATAATGAAAATAAATAAATAAATAAATAAGTTTAGAAAGGCTCAGATCAGTCAAACCAAAGAGAGTTGTTGTTTCTTGGTTGACTTATTTTTTTCTTTTCTGAAGTTATCTGGTTATTTTGAGTTGGTTGAATACAGAAACAAGAAGTGTGAAGTTCACCTGAGGTCTTGAAGATAAATTCATAGTTCAGTTTTGCAAACAGACAAACAAATAAAAGTTGACTTACACAGTAGAGGTTTTATATTTCTTCATTGTTCTTCCTCTGCTTTGTACAAATCTTCCTGGAAATCTCTGTAGTAACTCCTACTAACTGCTGTGATGCCTACTGTGCAGGGCAGAACTGATCAACTGCAGAGAATCCTACCAATTCCAACTATATATATTTTTTTTTAATCAGGTCAAATTCCTTCTTTTTAGTGATCACCCTTATTCCCTTAGGAGCTGGAAGAAGATTTAATTGTTAAATTTGCATAGTAGTTCAGCAAATAAACTCTCCAGTTTCTTGTAGATCTTTAGTCATTGCAGGCTTCATTTTAGTTATAAATCACTTCCCCATGGTTAGTCATAATGGCATTTCATACTCAGGAGGCTGATGCAGAGAAATAATTGAGGGGCTATCCTTGTGGGGGCTTTTGCTTTTAGGGCTACTCTTTCATGATGCAGCTTATTGCGAAATTATTTTTAGAATGGAGCTTTGCAGGTGGATAGTGTTTGCCCATTCTCCACAACTATCCGTGTCATAAAATAGTCCGTAAGAGGCTGCTGTCTGGTAGAACACTTGTAGCAATTCTGGCACTGGCTGATCTTCCCTTTTGAAGTGAAGAATAACATCTGCATAAATTGCTTGCAGCAAATGATGTATCACATGGATGGAGTCTATGCTCACTTCTAGTAAAGTATACCATCAAATACCTGAATGAATTAATTATTTTTGAATGAGACACAAACCCCATGCGTCACTGCCAAAATGTGTTTTCCAAGTGTTATTAACAGTTCTCTAGATATGTCTGACTCAAGTGGCATGGTTCATTTCCAGTTCCAAGGCTATCAGCCATTTTTGCCAGGAACACTTGGACATACTTATTTCAGACTGTTTAAGAAAAATGTGTGCTTGTCATTCTGAAATTTAAGCTTCATGAACATCTATGCCTTTAACTGATAAAGGAAATGTTGCAGAAGTAGGTCTGAAGAAGTAAAGCTGCAACTTAAGATCCATAAAATGTTCTAGGGAAGTCCTCCTAAGGGAAAACATCTCAAATGTTCCTTGACTCTCCCCCTAAAAATCTACATGATGCTGCTGCTTGTGATGCATGCTCTATTTCACTCTTGTAAAATTTTCATCTTAAGGTAGCCCTGCTATAGTGAAGTGATGCTGGGTAGTATCTACCTGGTATTTCTCCTACAGCTGGTTCTGTTTTCAGAGGGCCTACAGAAGTACAATTGATCTGAATAATTAAAAGTAATCTCTGAATGCACATCTTGAGATAGTTGTGGCAATCTTGCATACTTAGTTTTGAACTGTGACAACTTCCCCAGCCTTACCTTTCCTCCAGCCTTACACTTGCACACTTTTTGTTGCTACTCTTGGTGTAGGAGGCATATAAGTTCTGTATTGATTTTTTAAACCCTCTCACTGTATATATTTTACTTTCACTGGCAAAGAAAACAATTGCTTTCTCAATGTCAACCGTTTGCACCAAGTTTATCATATCGAACTGTGTAATTACACTTTTGCATCCAACAATAGTCAAGACCTATGTGAGTCCCCACTATCTGTAAGGCAAGCAATTTCTCAGGAGTTATGAAATCAAATGGGAGATTTAATTGACAAATGATTGGCTGTGTCCAAATCTTGCTCCCAAGGAAGAAGTAAAAAAAAAAAAAATTAAAAGGCAGTTTTCTTTGTGATATGAGTGCACATGAGCTTAACAAAGATATTGTGAATGAAAGCAATATACCACCACTTCCTCCCACTAAGGTAGTATTCTTGGGACTATGAGGAAATTTAACTTTGGATTTTTGAGTAATCACTTGCATGCACCATGAATTACAAATAGGTGGAATCTTGCAAGTAATACAACACAGAATTCCACATCTTTGTCTCATAAAAGTCACATTAAATTATCAGCCTAGTGCCTTCCTAGCATATTGTCTCACTGATCTTGAAAGGGCCATCCTGGTGTTGGGGGAGCAGTTATCTAGGTGATAATCAGTGCTGAGACCTCAGAGCAGCACAAACAAATCTGAAAGCTATATAAACATTCATCTGAAATTCCTTTACGCAGACAATTTTTCCTCCACTATTCTTCTGAACTCCAAAAGAAGCATAAGCCCTGACTCAGGCAACGTGGAGTGTTTGCTCTGGCACCCAAGCCAGCAGATGTGACTACTTGGCATCCTTTCCCGAGACTTGAACCTCATGGTATGTCTATGCCAAATGTATCCACATTATGCAAGAGTAATGGAAATTCGCCAGGCAGAGCAATGCTATGTTTTCCTAGATAAATGTTGCTCAGTTTAATTTTGAGGAACTGACTGATAAAAGCCTCAGTGATTACCTTGTTTGCCTAACTGTCTTCATTTGTGAAATCCAGCACTTTTACTGGCACAGATAACATATGAAAAACATGAGGGAACAAGTGCGTTAGAGCAGCAAATGAGGCCAAGCAAATCTCCTGGTGAAAAGTGAAGCACATACCCCAAAAAACGGGTTTCTTTCCACCTTGGAAGATAAGCTGACTGCACAGAAAGACCACTAAGAATAGTTTCCCATCTGACATGGTTCAAGTGACTTAAACTGCATGGTCACAGTGAGCTGTTCATTTCAGTTTTTTCTTTTCTCCAATTCCAGGAAAAGCCCACCATGGAAAAACACTGGGATGAAGGTCATTTGCCTTGGGCAGCACCTGAAAGGTGAGACAGAAATGTAACAATTTGTGCTGCACAATATCTGCAGAATATAAGGAAGGAGGAAATAAAACACAATTGAAAAAATAGTGCATAGGATTAGCCAACTGAAAGACACATTAAAATAAGAAGTTATCTTGATTATCATCACCTTGCCCTTCATTTGAACCAACTACTATTTGCCTACAGCCTTTGTACTACGGCAATACTTTTTGTTTCATATTTTAACACTTCTCATCAAAATATAATCCTGTTTCTGCCTGTGGTCTCTGATCTCAATCCCAAAAATTAAGTGTAATTTGTTACCTTCAACAGACAAAGGCACTTACCACAATCTCACTCAATAGTATTCAACATGCTCCTGATACACACAAACAGGGCAGCCCAGACCAAGCAGAGAGTCAGGGATACATGCAGGTAGCTCTGAAGTTGAGGAAGGTTGTAAATATACCATAGAGACTGTTTGAGGTGTAACAAAGCTATTGTCACCCAACCACAGCCTGATATAATGCCTAAAGCATGCAATGCCTTTTGTCGCGAGATCCTTCACTCTACAGAGGGGAAACGCTATTGAAATTGGAAGAACACCTAAAGCAGCAGCAGGGGATTGCTGCTACACTATTAGTGCAATTGATTGCTTCAGCAAATAGCCAGAAGTAGCCATTACTACCCAAGTTACTTCCACTGCAGTAATCAAGTTCTTGTTAACAAATTTCCACCATGAAGGAAATCCAAAAGAAACTGGCTTCTAACCCTGGACTTCACTTTCAGAAGAACTGAGGAAGACACTGGGTTCCTGCTACTTATTATCCAGAGGCCAATGGAAAATTGAACCATTTTCACAGCACTTTGAAAGGTTGCTTACAAACTGTTGGCCTAGAAGGAAAATCCTGGAAACCATTCACTGTAGATGTCTTACCTAACCATTGGTCTGACATGCAAAAAGCGAGATTTATCCTGCAGGGATAGGAGCAAGGTGCTAATGTTTTCCAAAGCCCCACATGAAGAAAAGTTACTGCACAGTAATGGCTGAGTGGATAGTTCACAGTGAATAACTTACTCAAATAAAAAACCCTTTTTTTATCCACAGACATTGTTTTGGGTTTCTCAGTACTAATTTGAAATTATTGTCTGAGTTGTTGTCCACAGCAATTCATTGCAAGGCTAGTCAAAAGAATGCTAAAACTCAGAATACCAGAGAACAGATATTTCTTTTCCTTGATTAACTAAGTAAGACATTTTGAATCAAGTCTCTGCTTCAG
Organism: Horornis vulcanius; assembly: GCA_013401035.1. NCBI lineage: Eukaryota > Metazoa > Chordata > Aves > Passeriformes > Scotocercidae > Horornis > Horornis vulcanius. The sequence continues at coordinate 12,284 of VZUA01015367.1, forward strand.
TATTTGGACTTTTGAAACAGAAAATAGCCTTGCAAAAATACCATGTGATATTTACATGAATGCTACTGTTTTAATAGCTGGTAGTAAATTCATTCAATAGACTATTTGTGAAATTCAGCAGAAAAAAACCCATGAATAATCAAACAAACTACTTAAATCAATTAAGTACAGCATTATATGAGGATTAAATAATGTTTGCCTACTTGCAAACACAGTTGTCAGTTGCCTGCAGCAGACTTTACATGACATACCTTCAAATTCACACTAAGAGTGGGGTTTATAGCTACAAACTAAAAGTAATTCTACTACCTCTTTTAATACAAATTAAAAAAAANAGAAAAAGGGTATTTTGAACAGAACTTCAATTACCTTACTCATTTTGGTTTGGGAAACAGAGACCCCCAGCTACACATACAAATCAGAAATGGTGAAATATAGGATGCCTTGACCACACTCATCAGGAACAAAAGATCAGTGCTCCCAGCTTCACTGATGGACTGAGTTGCTCGTTTACCCCCTACAGATGTTCCTCTAGAAAAAAGAAAATCAGTTGAGTCAAGCTACTAAGACTCCTGTCAGCATGTAACAACTAAAAAATCTTATGCATAATAAAATAATATTGAAAATACAGGTATAGACTTTGGCTATTCTGTATTGTTCAAAGGTTCAGTTGGTGTATTAAAATATATTTTGAGATGGTATTTTGGTTATATTCAATCTCTACTTGACATTTCTAAGCAATTTAAGAGAATTAAAGTATATCATATACTAGTTGTTATTCTTCCTACTGAAGGGATAAACACATTCCACAGAAGGGAAATTACAGAGATGCAAGTTACACGGGGTGACAGGTATATGGAGCTAGGCAACATTCATGTTTAATTTTGCTAATGTATGGGTTACAAACATCTTCTTTAGTAAGAAGTGTATGGATAAAGCAGTCTTTCCTTTTTTACTGTAGTCCAACAGGATGCTTTGTAAGTTATTCTTACCAAGTGTCAAAATGAGTATAAGTGACAGATTATGTATTTGCTTACCTACATTTAACACTGGCATTTCTCCATTCACTCACACTCGGGTAAATAAACTGAGGCTCTGGCTCCGTACTCCCCCTTGTTTGATCTCACTCTAGATCAGTGATGCCAAACCACCAGCACTGGCAAACAGAGATCTGGGCTGGCACCAATGACAATGAGCAAACAACACTTTCAAAACACATTTGATGCCAGATAGCAAAGAGCACCCTCCCTACTTCAGGAGCTTGTTGCTAGAAAGGCTTTCAAGTAAATCCACAAGTACCTCTTGCATGTGGCTGAAGAGCCAACACATCACTTTTTTTTCTGCAGCCCCCAAAAATAAATCCATTATAGGTATACCAAACAGTGACACATACATGGTTCCTCCTGGTCTAGTCAATGCATGTCTAAGAATGAGAAAACCCAGCTCAGTAAGACACAAGAAGCACACCTGTACCACTAAAATTTTCAGCTTGTTCAATCATCATTTCAAACCTTTCAGCTTTTAATAGGCAGGCATCTTCAGGAGGACACAACAAAACAAAAGCAGGATGTAGCAAAACAAAAGCACAGCAAAGCTAGGTAGGGCATGCATGAAAAAAGGAGAGAGAAAATAAAGGTACATGCTCTCACTAAGCTGCTGCCTCCTGGCTATTTGTGGCACGTATATGATTTATTTTTAGGTTTATTATTAGATTTATTACTAGGTTTAGATTGGATATTAGGAAAAAAATCTTCACTGAAAGGGTTGTCAAGCATTGAAATAGGCTGGCCAGGGAATTAGTGGAGTTCCCATCCCTGGAGGAATCATAAAGACGTGAAGTTGCAGCACTCGGGGACATGATCTAGTGGTGGACGTTGCAGTGCTGCGTTAATGGACTTGATGATCTTTAAGGTCCTTTCCAACCTAAACGAGTCTGTGATTCTATCCCCTCTCCTGTTACGTGGCACTTCAGCCTGGCAGTGTAAGAAGGCCAGGGTAGACCCTCCCGAGGCAGCGATTACACCTCTACAGGTGATGCACGGGTACCATGTGCCTGATGCTCCTGGAAGGATCAGTCCAGCCTGGCTCCCCTGCTGGGGCTGGGGCTCTCACTGAGTGCTGCCACGGGTTGCTTTACATCCCCGGGAACAGGGATGGCAAAGTCGTTTTCTCTTAAATGACACCAGTCCCTACTCCCCAGCCTTGAAGGGACTTCAGGAGGCTGTGGGGGCCCAGAGCGACGGGCCATTGGATTACCCGCAAGGCTAAAATACGAGGTGGCTCTCTGGGCTGGGAGGTGGCGGCGTTCGCTGACCCCTTCTGGCCACCACACCCGAGCCCGAGTCAACACCCGAATCTCTGCCCATACCCACACGGATACGAGCGCCTCCAGCAGAGCCGGCGCCCACGGCCTCCGCACGGCGGCACCGGCCCGGCCCGGGCCCCGCTGCCCGCCCGGCCGCGCCGNACCTCCAGCCGCCCGGGCCCCGTAGCGCCGCCGCCTCCCTCCCGTCCCTGCCGGGGGTCCGCCCCTGCGCGGTGTTCAGCTGCACGGAGCGGGGCTGCTGGCTCTGCAGGGGCCGAGTGTCACCGCGCTGGTCAGTGTGTGCCCGTCCCGCCGCCGCAGCGCAGGCTGTGCAGGGAGGCGCTTCCTGTTGAACTTGATTCCCAGACTGACGGGAGTTTGGTGGCTGGGATGTGTCCGCCGCTTCCCTTGAGGAAACTCCTACATCAAAGAGTTTCTGTGTAGTAGCACACCCTCTGCTATTTGGGCAGCCAGTGACTGGTTGGGGGGAGGGGGTACTGCTGGAAAAAAAAAAAAAAAAGCTATAAATGTGGATGATCTGAGCTGAGCCTTTCAAAGTTCACACCACATGAAGCTGCAGAGCAGAGCCAGGCGGATGAGAGGGATGTTTCATAAGAATCAACTGGCTGTTGCAGAGCAGGGCCGGGGAAAAGTGGTCCCCTCAAGACAGAAGTCATTGCCAGAACATATTGGTAAGATTGCAAGTCACAAATACAACTGAAGACACAGAATTTGAAAAAAATAATAATAAAAAAAAATAAATAAAAAGGCATAAAACAGATGCAAAACACCAACAAGATGCCAGAATAAAATGAATCTTGGGCCAGCACTGGAACACACCACAATCCCTCGCCGTTCAGGATGATTTAAATGGATGGAAAAGGGATTAAGGTCTAATCCAGCAGTTGCTCTGTTTAAATTAATCGCATAGGAGTCAGTCTGGATATGTATATTTAGAGAGGTGGAGAAAGAAAGAAAGCAAGAAATTGCCGGATTGGGCCTTGACTATAATCTGAGGACACTTCAAATAGTTCCTTGCACCACACTGATTCTAAAAGCTGATTATATGATCCACACCCTCACAGATATTTCAAAAAGTAAAGGTGACATTGCTAAATATGCTGTTCTTGCTGCAATACTGAACCCAAGTCTCCTTGCCAGCTGTTGGCTGCAGCAGAGGCAGTAGCCATTTCACTCACACTGGCTGAGGCCCTCTCCATCACTGCAGCACTTTCCTTGGCTGTGATCTTGCTTTCAAATGTCACTGATTTTCTGGGACAGTCCCAACTGTGAGGAAACTGTCCCACTGAGTCTTGGGTTTCCTGAGAGCTTGAGTGATTAAAGAGATTCTTCTTCCTTTTGAACTCAAATGTTTTCCAGAGCTGCCTTCTCTTCCTGCGCAACACCATCGATCTGAGGCAGGGCACTGAAATATCTACACCAGCACTGCCAAAAACAGCCCTGCATATTTCCAAGCATTTATGCAGCCTTTAGTAAATCACCTAAGTGTGAGCAAACTGAGCTTCAGGCAGTGCAGAAAAAGAAAAGTCCAAATGCTGGGGACAAGTGGTATCCGAGAAGCTTGTGAGGAGGCACTGGAAGGGAAGACAAAATATTAAGTGCTAGCCTAGATCACTAACACACATTATCAGCAGATTTCTTCTGCATGTGTGGGTGTCCTTTACATGTGCAGGTGGATTGATGTATCTGAGGCAGGAACCAGTTTGAAAAAAAGGAATCTTGTAACACCCAGCCCAGCGTGCTCTAGTCCCAGAGCTACTGCATTCATTTGAGCAGTTATGACTATGAACAGTGGTGGGTTTATAGTTTTCTAGCAGCCCTCAGCATCTCCAGAGGGACCAGCAGTTCCTTTCAGAACTGAGATCACTCTCAATGATATGGGAATATTTTTAAAAAATCCAGACCAGCATGGCATCTAAGAGACCTGAGTTTAATCCTGCCTTTCAGAAGTAACAAAAAGTAACAGATTTAGCAATAAAAAAATACCTTTTGTGTTATTTTATTATTTTCCCACCCTTAAGGGGAAGGGACCACCCAAAATTTCCAGATGCTTATGGTCAAAAAGGAGCAACAAAAGTCAGAGGATCCGCAAAAAAATCTTACAGAGTTTTATTAGTAAATTATAAACTTGTCATGGAAATTGGCATAAATTAGTCCCTTCTCACTTAAGCCCATGGTGGTGGGTGGTTTTTTTATCTTTTTCCTGGTAAAAAATGCTATAGACCTCAAACTCTAAGAGAAAGGGAGCCTTTTGAGGAGTCAGAGCATTTCCAGTTACACTACTTATCTGTTTTTTTGGGAACTGAGGGAAGGGAGGGAATGGAATCACATAGGGGGAAAACTATTACAAAATGAGAATAACTGGGACTATGAGCCTTTCCTCCACATGTCAAAAGCAAATCGACAAATACATGTTCCTGCCTTTGTGAAGGTAGAGAAAGAGATGAATGCTGAATGGCAAAGCCATCTTTTCAAAGACTTTTAGCTCAGGTAAAATGAATGAAAAATTCCATTGGTCCCCAAAAGTGAATACTTAAATATGCAACTCAGCTGGGCATATGCAACCCATCCACCAACAGTACAGTGCAGGTAGGTGTTGAGATCTTGGGATGCATTCAACCAGTGATGAGAAGTGAGTACACTGGCAATGCCGCTTTGCAGGCAACAAGGGTCACAGCTGGGATCCCAGACTTCCAGCACCAGCCAAACGCTTTGGCCTGGGTTTGCTCTTCAGCGCTGTTTTGAGCATAAAAAAACCCCTACCTTCAAATATCACTGTCTGCATTCTCATTTTTCCAGGAAAATGTTGGCAATTATATTAACCTACCAATATCAATTGTGCATTTGTGTCTGTTTCTGTACAGCTTGTGCACTGGAAATGTGTTTTGGCTTTAGTTCAAATCCACTTCAGTGCCCCCAATGAGATCTTCATTGTTCTAAAGGATTGCTGAGATTTTTTTTCCAGTTTATACACAACTGTTTCTAAACCCTGGGACCTGTCCTTTTGGTTGTCTATCAGGAAAGAGTGGCAAAGATTAAAGAAGTGCATGCCTTCGGCTGCATACTTTAAAATAAAACAGCCGTGGTTTTCAGGAACCTCTTTTAAGGTGTAATAAATCCGACTTTCTAAATGCCCAAGGCTGTGTTTATCTAGAAGTATCTTGGGGGAGATTGCTATGTCTATTAATCTGTTTTCCTGTTTCCTTACCTAAGGGCTTAAAGGCTGCATAAACCAACCAGCTAGGAGGCTGTAAGGAAAAGTCTCCACAGACAAGTATGTCCCTCTGCTTTCTGTTCTTAAGCAACACTCCTGGTGCAGGGGAGTCATTAGACATTCTTAAAAAGCAGGAGCAGTAGATGAGGGTGATATGGTAGGGACAAACCAGCATGACCTCTGTCTTAGAAGAAACCTCAAACCTCTTCAGGACCTTTAAAAGAGTTAACAAAACAGTGGATAAAGGACAACCAGTGTCTGTATTTTATTTAGACCTTCAAAAGGCTTTTGATAAAGTTCCTGAGAAAAGGCTATAAAGGAAACAGTAACCACAAGGTGAGAGGTAAAGTCCTGCATGGATAGGGGGAGAAAAAAGCCCACAGCTTAGGGAATGGAAACAAAGAAGAGGAACAAATAGTCTATCTCAGCATGGAAAGGACTTCCATGTAGGGTGCCCCCAAGATTAAAAATATGACACGTGCCTGGGATATTTATTAATCATTTGAAGGCCATGGTGAAGAGCAAAGGTGACAAAGTTTGTGTCATGAGAAATTGCAGAGGATGAAAAAATTAAGAGAACTGAGATAGTGAATGAAATTAAGCACATGCAGGAGAAGAGCACTTTGTAGAGAACACTACAAACTACTTATGTGTGTGGGTAGGTTTTGAATTTCTTTTAAACATCTTCAAATAAGTCAGGCACCCGTACAGTCAACTCAAGGAAACTGACTCCTGACCATGCACTGGTGGTTGAAAAAGCACCAGTCTTTTTGAAAAACTTACGAGAATTTTTTTTCTAAAAAGCCAATAAAGACTATAATCCTGTGATTTCATAATAGCACATGGTATGACCTGTTTTTGCCTTTGCCATCACGTTCAGGTTCAGCCCACTCTGCACAAAGGAGAAACAATGAAAGGAGTTGCCAAAAGGTCCAGAAACCCAGAAGGCTGGGTTTCTTCTGCCTCTGCTCCTCATGCTTAGCTTTTCTGGGGCCTGAAAAAATCAGAGGTTATATTGGTACAATATATATCAGATAAGTTAAATAGATATCTCTCTTGTACCAAGAAGGCTGAGTAGAATCTCTGTCTTTCCATGTTACACTGTAAAGGCTTTGGCACATATTTAAACTAGAGTTATGAAATATATTTTATTGCACTGTAATTTGGTTTATTGGGCTTTGACAGCTATCTTTATTAAGAATTGGCACTTCAAAATCCGTATTTATTTGGGGGTGACAGTTATCACAGTTTAGAGCTTTTGCTCCGTCTCAGGTTTTTGGTCATTAGCAAAGAAGCTGCACTGTACATTTGAGAAGGTAGGATCCACAGCCAAGAAGCATCCACAAGGCTTTCTCAGTAAAAAATACACACTACTAGAAGAAAATATGTGTTTTTAGCCTCTCGGAACCAGTTCTGAGGAGAAATATGAGAAAGTGAGATTTAAAATTACTTTTACTTACTGTATTTAAAGGTAGAATTATAAGCTACATGAAACCTGTTGTGGGACAAATAACAACCACATAGACAGGTATAGCATAACAACTGATAGGGAGAGAACAGGAAAAAGTCTCATGGCTGATCACTGAAGAATAAGGATCATCTCAATTCACTTCAGCTATCTAAAAGCCTGGAATTGAAATTAAAAGCTTGGCATTGGTAGTGAAAGGAGAAAGGTAAACCCATATCCAAGGGACAATTCCCTGCAGGTGCCTATGAATCCTATGTTTCCTGTATAATCCCTTCTATCTATTGATTTTGAGACAGTTATGACCTTCTCTGAAGCAGGGTATCTTTAGAAAGGTATCTGTGCTTATTCTGGCTGGGATGGAGTTAACTTTTCATAGCAGTCCTGATGGTGCTGTGCTTTTTGTTTGTGTCTAAAACAGTGCTCATGGCACACTAAAGTTTAAGCTATTGCTGAACAGAGCCTGCACAGCATCAAAGATTTCTCTTTTTTCCATTCTGTCCCCACTTCCTGGAGCAAATAGTTAAGAGGTGAGCAAGCAGTCGGGAGGGGACACAGTCATGACAGCTGACCTGAAGTGGCTAAAGGGATGTTGCACACCATGTAGTGTAATGCTCAGCAATGAAAACAGGGACAGAGAAAGAGCAAGGTACTCTTGGTCTTCCAAAGTGTCCAGTGCTTGGAGACTAGTTGTTCTGCTTGTGGTTTTCCTTTTCTCTTTCCTTCACCAATCAAACAGGTTTTCTCTCTTTTTTTTTTTTTTCCACTTCTGTCCCCCATCCTGCTGTGGGGGCAAGGGTGAGTAAGCAGCTGTGTTGGAGCTTGGCTGCTGGACAGGATCAACCCACCACAATAGCAATTATCCTACATTCCTAAATGAACTGTCTGCACATATGAATGGTGAACCAAGACAAATGTAAGTCTTGTAAAATGGGATTAAAATTACACCAAAAAGGATACTTTTGAGTAAATCATAGAGAAATGGGGGCTAGATTACCCTTATTGTGGGAAGATTTCTGCAGAGCACCTCAAGAATTTTTTTTGTAGTCTAGCAATCTCTGTCTCAGATGAGGGTTTGCCTATCCATCCCACATGCATAAAAGAGATTCCTGTGCAAAGTTATATCTATGAAGGACTATTTAATGTGCTCTTGAACAATCCATCTGAATCTTGTGCCTGTGGCAATATCACAGGAAATGCCAACACACAGCACATAAAATGTCAGCTTTTCACAAAGCAAGAAAAGAAATGCTATTCCTTTGTGCTATAATATGATGCCTCATGCAGTTTTCTTCTAGGTTTATATTTGGTTTCCTGAAGTTTTTGAAGCAGGTGCATGCACTAGTCTGCTCCAACGGGCCATCACACTTAATGGGATCAGCGTAGTGAGGGAGACTGATATCTCGGTTTTGATCTGCCATGTGGCCACAAGTAAGACACCTCATCTCCCTGCACTTTGTTTTCCTTCACCTATCTGGCTTGTTTATTTGAATATAATCCCTTTAGAGAGAAACTGTCTCAAGCTTTTTAGCCACAATGGCAGAGATAGCTGTCCTCTGATGTATTAGGAAGCACATGGTGACTCCATGGCTAGAGGAATCTAACTGGATATACTGTTGGGTTCCCTGGCAAACCACCAAAGTTTGCCTCCACAGATGCAAACAGGTTTTACTTTCTCCTACAGTATCGGATTAGGATTACCTTTACACCATCACAGCCTTGTTGCTACTGAATTTTTCACAAGCCCTCTAAGCCTCAGGAAAGGCAAGCTGGCAACCATGGGCCTGCTAGAGAGCTCTCAGCCCCATCAGGTGTATGACACAATTAACAATAACCAGTAATGGGGATGACTATCAAGCACACTTTCTATTTCTGCAGTGGGAGCTTCTGCAAAGTCTGGAGACAAACAGGGAGGAGGGTCTAGGGACTAGCAAATGGCTCTTAGCAGAAGTGTCTTAAATAAAGCTTAAAAATAACTTCTGTTGATTTCAGACCAAAAGTCCTGAGAGAAGAGGGAGGAAGAAGAGGAGGATTCCAGCGCTGGGAGCAGCCAAGCAAAGCAGCATGTCCCTGGCACAGGAGGAGCGGAGGACATGCCTTCTGCAGGGATTATGCAGAGCTGCTGGAAGTGAAGCCTGAAAACCGGCAGAACGGAAGCTTGGAAACCGAGCCCTGGGCTGAAGCGGGTAATTTACCTTATTTGAAATAAAAACAGCTTAAGTTGAAGCCAGCCGGAAATTCAGCTGACTTGAAGCTGCAAGCAAAATTAGCATAACACTCTGCAGGTTGAAACATGGGGGAAGCAGACTGAGGGATTGAGCCTTGACGTCTGGCAGTGTAAGGAAGCTGCTACTGCTTCTGCAGTGCTATTCAAAATTATCCCTTAAAGCTAAAATCATTGCAAGACCAAGCTAGAAGACCATAATAGTGCCTGTTTGCCTTAACTGCAACAAGCAAAAAAAGACAACTGCAGCAGAATCATCATTAAAAGGAATAAGACTATGACTACCCCCC
>VZUA01015380.1:1130-16005 GCA_013401035.1 Horornis vulcanius
AGAAATGTAATTATTGATTTATATGTAAGATACTACTATGAGCAAGAAAACAAATGATTCACTGCCTTTACCAGTATCAGTCTTAATAAAATTGTTGCATGAGCTAAGTTTTTACCTCCATCTTCTCAGAGATAATCAGGTCCTTTTCTAGTCCAAAAAAGGAGATAATTATTCCAGATGGAAAAAACCCCAAAAACTTCTGTCTGTAATTGAAATTTGAAGAGAAAAGGGAAAAAAAGGAATAATACAAAAGGAAAAAGCATTTTTCCTTCAAATAGGTCTCATTTCCATTTTACTCATATAATAACTTTACAGGAACTGAATTTTGGGGTGGAAAGACTATTTGTGAGGAACAAGGAAAGGATGCTTACCTGTGTTAATAGCAATTTTCCTCAAGCTTTATTTTTCCAAGGGAGGAAGAGGCTATTAGAGACATGTATTTACCTATGCAAAAGAAGCAGCAAGAGCTGTACCTGGCTGCCCTTCTAGGCACCCTTGTGCCTTGTTCTCCCACATTGTGCTACCAGGGACTCACCTGCCTGTGCTGGTTTTAGCTTCTGCTATAGATAGACCCAGCCTCTCAAAGGCACATCCGTTCTCCTCAGCATCATCCACCCATTTACTAAAAGCAAACCTCCTGCAAATCCTGCTCCTCAAAAGGGAAGCGAGTGCTCCAGAAGAGAATTCAGCTTCAACATTTATGGGCAGCAAAGGGTCCTTGAACAGCAAGGGGATAATTAACTGTCATCTAACCCTGCCTGTCTTCTGCCTACAATCTCCTTCCTGCTAACCTGTGCTTTGGGCTTCAGAGAAGGGCCTGAAGGAAACCTGGACAAAGGGAAATTCCCAGTTGACACTTCCTTTCTTTAGATCTTTTCTCCTTAGGCTTTAGGAGTAACAGGCTACACATATATTTGCACATAGGTTAATACTGTAAGGAATCATCTCTATTTGATTCTGTCTCAGTGTTTGATTCATCACTTTTTTAGCTTTGTTAACCACACAGGTCTTCTGTAAAGTTTCTGTTAAGGCAGAAATAGCATAACAGTAATATCGCATACAGTTAAATTCTCAGTACAGGAAACTGAATCAAAAAATAAGATCTTCTAATTTTAACTCAGTCTCCCATGGGTTGAGACTGAGAAGTTTGATTTGAAAAAGTTACAAGAAAATGAAACAATTATGTGAAAGATTGCATAGCTGATTATTTTTTCAGCGCAGACTCGACCATAAACATCTTGCACATTAGTGAGCACTTACACACAGTACCAAAAATTGCCAGTTAAGAGCAACAACCAACTCAGCCTATGCTTTGAAACAGAGCAAAAGCCTCAGAGGCATCAAGCACCCTGAAGCCCTGAAGTTCTTTCAATAAAGGAACAAATAAATCCTTTGTTCTTCTCCAGATGTTTCTCTTCTCACGGATACATCTAAGGCTTTATCCCACCTGAACATCGATGATGTTTTCTACACTCTAATTTCACCAGTTACAATTCCAGAGCATTCCTGTAGTAAACATGCCAAATGGCTTCTGTGTGAAACTTGTGTGATCTCCCAGCCTCAGATCTGCCAGGTGAACCACATTAAAAAGACTTGAAAATGTGTTCTTTGAGCTGTGGGGTCTCTCCCGTATCCCTGAAGTCTAAAAGCACTTCACAGTCAGGATTTTTCCCAAGCAAGTGCAAGAGCACCCAGAGAAGAGTCTATGGGAACTCACTTCCATGACCTCTGAAGCATGGTTATGGGACTACCTTCTGTGGAGACTGACTCCTCACTTCGACCAGAGTTTCTTGCCCCTCTCCATACCTCCTTCAGCCTTGACTCACTTTCTGCCCACTTTGCCTGCCAGTTTGTTCTGCTGGTACAGAACAGGAGCCAGACCCTTCTGCCTTGCAGCCACAAGGACCAGCGTGATAAAACCCAGCAGCTGGGGTGGGGATAAGCAGCAGCTTTTCTCCCTGCTGCCCACTGACATGCCTTTCTCATACATATATAATATGCAGTATTCCAATGCTGGAGCACAGGCAAGTTAAAAATAATTCCATTATGAGGATACTAATTCATACTCATAGTGGTATTCCCCATTTTCATAGTCACACAGCACAAGATTAAAATATATCAAGACCTGTACAATGACCAAAAATGTTTCAGACACTAGCTCTCCCTTGCCATAAAGGATGGGAGGAAACATACACGCTGTTGTAGTCAGTCTATACAAGTACAGCAAACCATGTAATACAGGTACAGCTGCTGGCCTAAGGAAGCTATTGTGAAATGGCTTAAAATGAGATTTGTCAGGGTTTGGAGCCAGTTCTGGCCTTTGTGCTGAAGGATTAAGTGAATTATCTTTCTGAAAGCAACAAAAAGTATTCCTTTCATATATGCATTCAAGAATCTATTTTTTGCCAATTTCACAAGAGCTGCCTGTGTATTTGAGCTTTCCAGTATCTTGCACTTGAGTGAGCCGAAATTTATAAAAATTCAGATTCATGCTGGGCAAGAAAGGGAAGAGAACCCTGGGAACCAAGGGCTGCAACCCTGAGAGCTGAAAGTATTTGGCTGATGGTTTGCAACAGATGGCTTACCTTAAACATTACATTTCCTTCCCTAAGTGTATAGAAAATTATTTAAGGCATTACAACAAGATGTTAAATATAGCAGTGATGCTTTGCTATTTAAGAACCATCTTTCCCTCCAAAGTAGTGGCCTACTGTCCAAGAATTCAGCATAGGACTGCTCTTCAGTGCAAGTTTAGGATTTACCAACCCATCCACCTATTTCCCTTGTGAGAGAGCTCCACATTGTGGGAGGAACGTGCACAGAAGACACAAAAACAAGGGATGCTGAGAAGAGAAGGCATTACCCAAAATTTACTCTGCTATTTCACTAATCACTTTTTCACAATAATAATGTCAAACAAAAGCTCTAATTTTTTTTTTTTCAAAGAGAGTAGACTTATAATAACAACATTTTTTTATCCTAGTCTTCCCAAGCATGTTAGATGCAGCACAGAAATGGGGAAGTAGAGAGCTATCCAAGTCAAATCAACTATTTAAGTACAGACCCACCTAAGCTGATGGTAAGTTTAATGTCTTGGAACCATAGCCACAGATCAGCATACAGAAACAGTTAAATCTTAAGCTAGGAAATATGGTCATCTTGCTGAAGCAATGATTTACTTAGAAAATGCATGTATTAGAATATTCTATGCTGTCATTTCATACCTGTTTAGTTTCTCAATGAATTTTAGACTTTAAAATGTAAACTGCATGTTTACCGCTATTATTTTTAAGAAAAGTTAATAAAGGAGGTACTTCCAATTAGCTATCTAAAATGCAGGATATGAGAATCAGAATGCAATGACCTTTAAAAATGAAGTCTCTCAGTACTATAAAATTCTGTTTGTATGCCATGATTGGTTGACATTTTGTTGTGCCAATTTTGTACTTGGCAAAAACTTCAATTAAAAAAATAATTCTTCCAACCTGTTAGTCACAGTGATCAGCTTATTCTCTGTGACAATTTTTTCTCATGAGGCCAAAATCTTCCCCCTCCTCCCCCTGGGTGGCATGAATTTTTAATGTCAGAATTACCCCTTTTCACCGCCATTGCTGTCACATTTTCTTGCTGGGGAGCAGGCTCCATGGCACTCCTCTCCAGGCTCTGGAAGACCTGCACTAACTGCCAGAGAGCAGCAGCAGCAGAGCTGCTCTACCAGGAAGGCAAGCCAGGAGCTGAGGATGACCACGGTGCAGGCAGTGCTTTCTCCAGCAGGACACAGTCCCTGAGCTGGGCAAGCAGGGCACAGTGGTGACTGGCAAAGGCAGGGCAACAAGTCAGGTCTCAGTCTTGGAGATACTGGTGCCTTGGGAAGACTGACCTGGAACAGAGATCAGACAGTGCTAAGATAATAAAGCAGGTATTTATTAAAAGGCCTTTGAGGATATACCTCGGGCAGTACAAGAGCCTGGACAGAGCATGGACCCAAAATGGTCACAAAATGGACAACCAGTCATGAGGTCTCACACTTATATAAGTATTGGTCCATTTGCATATTGGGTTTAATTGTCCAATTACAGCTACAGATTATGAAGTCCCATCCTCCTTGTTTTCCCTCTTCACCCCACTGTTGTTTATACTTTTGGGCCTGAAAACTTGTAATGGTTGTCCTTGGTCTTCAGTAGGAAAAGGATTTGTTTTGTCTACCTACTCTGTGAAGAGAGCTTACTAACCCTTATGCTATATGAGGCTTACTAACACTTATGTTATATGAGGCTCAGAACTACACACCTAGGCAGCACAGAATCTGAAAAACATGAAAGCTGAAACTTAAGGCATCAATACAAACAGTTCAGGCATATCAGGGAGCTAGCTGGGAGCACACACAGCTATGAAATAGCTCACGGGAGCTCCTGCATCAAAGGGCAGAGTGTGGGCAGGGGTTCCCATCAGGACTGGTCAGGGCAAGCTGCACCTGCAGGGCCCTGATGGCCCTGAAAGCAGTACAGTATAGTTCAGCCACCCTAGAGATGTTGAAGAAAATGACAGTCCTGTCCATCTGGACTGCCCATCTGACATCTTTCAACTTCTCCAAGAAGGGAAGATCTCTACCTCATAGTAGTCTCCTTCCTGACTCTTACCCTTCTTGTACATGTTCAGCGATTCATAGGTTTATGATGCAGTATTGCTATATCAGCATACACTTTCATTAGAGGGTCAAATTAAAATTTCATGGAAACGATAAATTTGGGCATTTCTTGCCTGAAACACCATTTTAAACATAATTTATATTTTACCCACATGGGTCATCTGAACTGTCCAGACTTTCACAGACTATAAAAATTCACACACTACTGTTAAGTTGCATTTTCATTTTGCAAGTATTTCTTAAACTGAAGAAAAATAGTTTCACAGCAAGGACTTCATACATTTAATTCCGGTATGGGGTCAAAGATAAGGATTTCTGTTGCATAAAAGTTCAATAATCTACATTGATCTCCCATTTCCTCTACATTTCACTGTAGGAAACCTATTGCAGCAATATTTATGTGTCTGACTAGATAGGAGATAGAAAACACGAAGTTTCACCCTTTCAAAAACATTAGTCATTTTAACACAGGTAAGTTACCAAAGATACTTAGAGGAGTAGAAGAGGAGTTTGAAGTTTGAAAACAAATCCTTGAACAAAATTCCACTAAAAAAGAAAAGCAGAGAGGGAGCTCTGAAAGCTCAGACAAGGACTCTGTCAAAATCTGAATAACAAGCAAAGACCAGCAGGCAAAATTACAGTCAGTTTTCCTGGCTGTTATATTTTGTATGATGTGATGACAGGAGATAGACCTAAGGCTCCCTCTGTTGGAAGGATCACCGCCGAGCACCACCCCCAAGGACAGTGGGAGCTTTACAATAGCAGTGCAGTGCAATATTTACACCCAGGTTACTGCCAGGCAAGTCTGACAGGCTGGACAACGTCCAGGAGGGGACAGAGAAAATGGAGAGATGATACCTGTAACTTCTTCAGAGTGGAGATCTGTTCTCCCAGGTTCCCTAGCTTTTCCCTGGGAGCCAGACAGGTACTAGCACAACTTGGCCCTTGCAGAGGCATTTCTTGTGATAAAGGAGAACCCCCTGTCATATATGCACGGTGGCATTTGGGCATTCAGATGTTGTCACGCTATTTTGGAATGCAGAGAAGTGCAACTTTTTCCTCTGGAGTGTGGAAGAAGACACACCAAGCCAGCAGTCCTCAGATTGCTTTTCTACATCCCCCTGACCGTTGTGTTCTGGATTTTGGATGCTCCTCCCATGTAAGAGTTGCTTTTGGTCTGGATGGATGCAGGGTGAGTGCTGGCTGGAGTGTAGCAGGGAAGATGGCAAGCAGAGGGCAGAAGGAGAAGGGGACAAAGTAGCCCCTGACAGCCAGGCTGAGAAAGGACTCAGGAGAAGGCTGTAACTGCTACAAGCCACAGAGCCAAACCAGTACCCCTGAGCAGGACAAGGAGACAATAAAGAAGAAGGCTTTTCCCTGCACTTCTCAAAATGCACAGGTTGCCTCAGTCACACTTTTTTGGTGAAGCCTGTCTCTCACCCAGAGGGAGCCTTTTAAGCACTTTGCTCCCAGGTAATTTTCTTGCTCTCCCACCTCCCCTGCTCATCTTTCAGCAGCTCCCCAGGGACAGGCCATCTTCCCTCACTAGGAGATGTAGTCCCCAGATCCCTAATGAAGCATCCATTATCAGTTTGAAAATAGCTGTGCCATGTCCTCCCCAAAGATCATAAACAGTAGCCCACAGCCCAGCATCCAATTAATTAATTAAGATGTGCAGCCTTACTGAAGAAATTTGTTGTCAGGCAGTGAGGAAACCAGGCAGGATAAGAAAGGCGCACATAAAACAAAAACAAACAACAAAAAATGTGGAAGTGTTGACTCATATTCGTTATTAACTCAAGGCCTCAAGAGAACAGTGATGATGTAGAAGTTAGAAAACTGAGGAAAAAACCTCAGAAGGCAGGTAGAAGACAAGAGCTCATCGAGACAGAGGATTATACTGCTCCAAGGATCGACAAAGACTGATGTTTTCCCACATGACTGACCATGGTGTGACCAAGAACACATTGCCCTGGGGTGCTGAGGCTGCATGCCAGACATGTTAGGCCTATTTATCCCTATGGGTTAGACCATGGGTTAGCTCCCTTCTGTGCACATTCACCAAGGATTAATCGCTGAATACTCAAAAACCTTTATGCTCCTGCTTGCAATCCTCTGCACATGGAAAAAGATGACCAAATACTAGTGAACCTGTGGAAAAGAAGGTTCACAATCCAGATGCTCAGGTGGCACTTCAGTGTACCACTTTCTTCTCACCACACCGTTGTTAGTAGATCCACGTGCCCAAACTTAAATAGTTCTGAATCTCAGAGTCTAATGCATTCATTTCACAGTTCAGATCAGCACATGTTCATGTATTTGCTTTAAGCACTACTGCAAATAGCAGGCTGTTTGTTCTCTTACCTGCTAGAAAAAAAAAAAGTTTCCATCCATTTTTCCTCAGCACCTCAACATGGGGATCATTTCCTCAAGCCACTGTGTGGTGGTAGCCCACCTACCAGCAGCAAGGCAAGCTATGGCTTTGATTCTGTTATCATTCTTCCTCTCATTTAGATCAGTTGATGGTTTTTTGCTTTTTGATGAAATTCTAACAGCCATGGCTGAAAGCCTTCCCTGCTCTAACATGGCAGAAGTTTCCACACCTGTCGTTGTCCCTGAGTATAACAGAGGATGTTAAAAGGAATGGGGGAGGGGGAGGGGGGGCAAAACAAACAAAACAAACAGACAAAACAATGATTTATTTAAGGTCCCAAAGAGGGAAGTCTCCCAAATATTAATTTTGGGGGTTGGCAAAACTGAAGTCAGCCAAATAGAGTCCAAAAGAAACATTAAGGTAGAGAATTATTCTGTTCCAGCTACTGTCTAAATCTCAGACAGAAGGGAGCTTCAGGCACTCCTGCTGTTCTATTGCTGAAGTAGCAATTATCTCCCTTTCACAGTGCTATTATGCAGGCACTCATTTGAAGGAAAGATGTCCCGAAATAAAAGATTTAAAAATACTCTTTTGTTCACAGGTTCCTTTTAAAAAGTATTGTTTTGTTCTGTTTCCTTTTCTAAGTAACATTTATTTGAGGAAAAATATTGAAAGAGGTTTGGGGAAAGTAGAGNTTTCATCGAATTTAAGATTAGATCATTAAACCTGAGACACTATTATTTGTTACAGTCATCCATGACTCTCTACCACAAGATCTCATTTCAGCAGTGGTTATCATTAAAATCATAATTAAAATACTCTTAATTAGTAAAACTAGAGACAATATGATGTACATCAAAGACCACTTTGTCTTCTGCAGTCATAGGAAGACATAGGAAGACTTTGCCCTGAGCCCAAGGAGAATAAACAGAATCAGCAACGTGTTTCTTTGTGTACACCTAACACAACATTTGATTTGCTNTCTCAGCACATCCAAGTTAGTGACAGCTAAGCACAGGGATTCCTGTTCTCCAAGCTCATTCTGACAGTTTAGCACCTAATACCTTTTGTGCAAAAGTCAATTGCTGTCAGAGTGCCAGTAATCACAATCTCCATATAACCTGGATAACACTGTGACAACTATCAGTAGAACTGTGAGAAGGCTCAAACCCTTTGGAGTAAGTATTTGAAGAAAAAAACATTATCAGATGAATCCTTAAGATACATGTATGTCAGAGAGCCTCAAATACATAAGTAGAATAGCTGAAATAAGAAGAAACTCAATAATTCAGTTGTCCCACATCCCTTGTTCCTTATCTGCTAAGAAACATAACTACCAATTTCACCTAAGAAGTCAGCATTCCTGTCAGCTGCTTTGCATGAAGTCAGACCAAACTCAACCCAAACATTTTAGCCATCATTAAAACCCCAATTATGTTAGAATCCATGATGTACAACAAGGCATTAATATTGACCTATCACAGTAGTCCTTTAACTACTGTGAAAAATGACTTTTCAGCGAGGACATTGACAGGATTTAGGGAAGATAAATACATTTCCCTAGAAGGGGACAATACAATTCTAACCTTGCCTGAGATCTTGATGCCACATTTAATACAAATAAATACAGCCTTGTCTTATTAAAAGGTGCAGATCAGCATGTGCAATGATTGTGGCACAACAGTGAACATCTGCTGAGCACAGTGAGATTAACCTCGTGCCAAATGGTTTCCTTCCAGCATAGGTCAATTACTACAACAGCTGGCTTTCATTACAACTCTTTAACAAGATGCTTTATATATAAAACTCTATTTTAAATATTAAATACTGTCCTGGTTTCTGCTGGGATAGAATTAATAGTCTTTCAAGTAGTGACACACAAGTTTTTTTGTTCTTGTTAAATAGTGTTGATACTAAGTCAAAGAATTTTCAACTTCTCATGCACTGACAGTAAGAAGACTGGAGGGCACAAATGTTGTGTGGGGATATGGCTGGGACAGCAGCCCTAAACTGACCACAGGGATATCCCATACCATAGGGCAACATGCTCAGCATATAAACTGCTGGGGAGAGCCGGCCCAGGGTCCCTGCTCAGGACATGACTGGGCATTGGTCAGCAAGGGGTGAGCTGCAACTGCAACACCTTGTCTAGATATTATCATCATCACCATCATTTTCTTCCTTTTCTGTCCCATTAAACTGTCCTTATCTCAACCTATGAGTTTTCTCACTTTTACTCTTCTGATTCTCTCTCCTACCCTAGCTCCGTGGTTCCTTGTTGCTGGATGGGGTTAAACCACAACCAATATTAATTACTGCAGTAGTCGTGTCTGCAGCTGCCCTGATCTGTAGCAGATCATAGAAAGCCTCCTTCCATTATGCACTGTCTGGCAGACTCTCCCTAGAAGCAGTTTGCATCAGCTTATCATCATTTCTTCAGCTATAACTCTGTTTAGGCCATTAGTTGGGAATCCCAGCATCTCAGCACTGTTCTCTCAGAGCAGACAGACTGCTTCTCTGCGCTCTCAGATGCAATGGTGAGTGAGGTTGCAGGTGTAGCTTTGCTGCTAGGAAGGTACATATTTAGTAAATAGAACATATTTCTATGGTGGCATACTGTAAATACCTGGAACTAAATAATTGGGTCCCAGGAGTGCAATGGCTTTACAGTTGGTAAATGCATGGTCAGTTGAAAGTGAAGCTTCAAGAGGAAAGTAGTTAAATAGGGGCCATTTTCATGGTATCCTATTGTTTGGTTTGAAGGAAAAAACATCCAGTTCAGATCCACTGCCATTCATTTTCAGTTTTCCAACAATATCGAACAGTGAAACCCCATTCAAAAGCACCCACATAAAAATAAAATTTATCATGACATTCCAGCCTCAGAGTACAGTATGTGCTCAAGGGTACAAAGATTGATCTCTGAACAGGCAGCTGACTGCAATATACCTTGAGGTGTTTGCTAGAAAAGATGACTTGCTGAAGAACAATGTAGTAGAAAATCCATACATACATTGTTGGAACTACCCAGCAAGTCTGACAAATGAGTTTACTCGGTTAATAGAAGCGCCTCCAATGTTCCTCACTTGAGAGAATTTCAATTCTTCAAAACTCCAAGGTATACCCTAAAATGTAGTCTTCACTCATAAAATTCAGCAGCTGCCCAGGTCAACTGGAAGAGACTTCCACCACAGGTGATTCAATGATGACTACCCTTCATTTAGGTATGCAGCTTACAAAGCAAAAAAAGATCACCATGTCAAAACTTATAACATATAGACAACACTGTAAGTCTGAATCATGGGCCAGAACTCCCTTTCTCTCAAACAGAATATTAATATGTCTCTTTAACAGACAAGGTATGGGAATGACAGGCAAATTCTTCACATGAGAGATTCTAATAAGCCAGGGTGGGGGACTTCAAGATGATTGTGATGACCATGCCTCGGAAGCCCAGTTCTAGAGGTCCATGCTAAAATACTATGCTGGGCTTTTATCACACTCCTAATATATGGAAGGAAACAGAGCTGGATCTACGTATGCTACATATGCTGTATTCATCACATGTGTAATCAACTTTTGGAAATCAGCATAGAAAAGAATGTCCTGGTCAGAGTTTGCAATTAATGTAGGTGAACTATAACATCTGCTGCAGGATTAACTGGGAAATCTCTGCTTTCTTCTGTGTTCCCTAGTCATAGAGGATTCCAGAAGTTTCTGCAGAGCAAATGTGAGCAGACATGATGTTAATTAATGTGGATTCTCTGCAGCATGATCATGCAGACTTATCAGAACTCGCTATCTCACTTCTGCCTGCTGCATGAAGGACATGTTCTCTCTGAAGAGAAATCTCTGAAGAGATCTGTTTTCCTTGCAGAAAAGCTGAAATGGTATGGTCTGTTTGCAGTAGTCTTGCCATACTTCCTGTGTCAATAACTTAAAATCAGTCTTGCACTACCTCTTCAGGATGCTGAAGTTCTCCAAACCCCCAGAACTATGTGTGGACACAGTCATTTAGCAGGTAAATTGTTTTCCATGGGCAAAACTGGCAGCAAGACTCCATTACTCATTCAGACCAGACTTCTGGAAATGCACGTCACTAAGAAGCTTCCTTGCATCAACCTTGGACCCTTTTAAAAATGAAATGACCCCTCACTTTTCTGCTTAAGAGTACACTGAGTTGCGTTGATTTGCAGCCTGCTGTCGTGTCCTTGAAGAAAGCTGGTGTATGCCAAGGGCTACCTTTCCTCTTGTAACCCATAGGACAGAGACACCACAGAAGCTTGTGTGAGCTCAATATTGCAGACAGAAGGCAGCATTTCATTGCAGTCCTAGACAGTCAAATTCAGACATCAAGGCAGAGCTTAATTTTTAGTTCCAGCTGCAGAGGAGCCAGTCTTGTGGCCATTGTCAACAGTGCAGTAGAACTCAGCACTACAATTCCATTTCACAAAGATCACACTGGACTTTAAAAGCCCACATCTGGGGCCAAAGACTCAATGGAGTCTGTTAATGAAATAGAGCATGAAAAAGCTAACAGGACCCATCTTAGCAGAGCAATACTTTTCAGCAGGCTTCCATTCATTCTCCCATACATAGATGTGGATGCCCATAGCAAATCAAAGGCTGGACTGCAACAAAGGTTCAAGTCCCTTTCTTTCCAAAGCAGGACCACCCGTGTCAGTGATGTCCCACTTATACCAAAGCCACTTTTTATACTCCAAGCAACTGATCAAGACTGCCTGTAAAGGATTTTTAGGGTTTTTTCCTGGCCTAGGTTCAGTGGATCATTACACAAGTCTTCATATAACTGCCCTTACTTTGGTCTTTGGCTCTCAAGAGTTAGGAAAGTACGATTGCTGCTGTCTTCTTGTTGTTTAGTTTGCAATCTCAGCTCCTACTGCTTCAGTTGCTGGCACAGTGGATCTTTATAGTGCTTCTGCCAAGGAGATTTACTGCTGTTGCTCCAGGGTCTGATTGAGCTGTTGGTAAACTTCCACCCTGCTCTCCCAGCTATTTTATAAGGAGTTTCAGATTATCTTCTGGGCTCAGTTACTGTATTTTCATTCTATGCCAGATACAGAATTATCTGATTTTCCTCTAGCCTTGATAAAACAGCCCAACAACTGATTCAATTAAAAAAAAATTCTTTTTTGCACATAAATCAATCATAACAGAGGAATCCAAGACATTACAGAGGAAACAATAAATTCCTTTAGATCAGGCACAAGTATTTTTCTTCCCCCTAAAATCAGGGAAAAAAAATCCTAATCAGAAAAGGTCTACTGGTCCTGGAAAAAAAAAAAAAGTGTAACCTCTATCAACTTTGCTCATTCACTTCTAACTCCAACTTACCTCAATCACTCATCCCTTCCTTTGCACAGGAGATTTACAAAAGTCTTGAAAATACTCCTCCTACCTCTTAGCTGACCCTAAATAACCATGCTAATGGAGGGGAGCAGAGTTTTTTGGAGGAAATGTCACATAAATCTATGGTTCCTCCTATGCAATTTGTGTGTTCATGAGACATCAGGCTGATACGACATCAGCAACACTGAGCATTGCAAGGTCAAAGCCACACTAACCCAAAACCTGTTATTTTGCCATAGATGATGACACAGGCAGGCAGAAGGAATGATGCTATCACAATGAATCTCAGCCCCAGAAGACTAGATGGACCTACAGAGTTTATATGTGGTATATATGTAATAGTTTTAAAAAGGTCATCTTTCCATTCAATTAATGATAACAGCTGTTTTCATTGAGGTATTTTTATGTCTTGGACCAAATTGTTTGTAAACTTAATAATGCAGATATTAGGTGAATTCAGGCTGTTTTTCAAGATATTTGCAAATTTAATATTTATCACTGCTGTGCATATTATTTTAGTCTATGACTAATCCTTAGGAACACTATACCTATTATATGGCAAATGCAACAGTAACTAACTGAATAAGGCAGATTAAGTATGTTAGAATTACCTATCCAAATACTTACTCTGGAAAGGCATATATAAGATTTATAAGTAGGCTACTAGATTTATAAGTTGGATATTAAAATGACATGGCTGGAGTGAAATGAACTGTTTCCTTGAGATCTCTGGTACCTGTTTTTGTCTTGGTTGAACCACACCAGAGAGAGATTTTGAGTATAAAAATTGCCCAGGTTTGAGTTGAACTGTGTTTAGAAACTTGCCTGATAATTAGATGCAAAGGCTGTTAAAAATATATTATTTTTCACTGTGCAAGCCTAAATTATTTCCTGTAATAATTTTTTCTGTACATGTTACTAGGCTGTATATAGATCAGAAATGGATATTTATAATTAGCCTGTATTTGTCTTCACCTCTATCTTTGTTTCCAAGGGTTGCTATGGATAACTGTTCTTCCACCTCCTGTGTACTCATTTTGCAGGTCTTGTGAGTCTCACAAGGATGAATCCTCTCTTCCATCACAATCAGTATTGATACAATGACCTGATGAGAAAACGTAGGTGAAAATATGGGCACTACTGCAGTATTACATATCTTGCCATTAAACCTTAAAAAATCATCAGTGTTCCTGTACCTTCCTAGGACAGCTGCCTCAAGTAGTGTAGGCAAACAAAGAAATATGCAGACAAGAGAAATATTTCCAGGAATTTGCCTCTTCACTTAACTCACATTTCCTGGGAATGCCAAAATATATGCTAAGAACCATGCCCAATTGTTAAAAGTTACAAAAATGTTCACTTTCATTTATATTAAGCAAAGACACCATTACTCATTTCCTTAGACAGATGTTGCCACAGGAATCCATTACGGATTGATTTATTTCAACATATATCTGGAAATGGTAAGAACTGCAGTGAGATACCTGCTATGAAATATTTCTGCTGAGCAAGGAAGATTACTTTCAGCTCAGCACTTCATCTTTGAGAGACTGAGTTCTCTCAAAGAGAGTCCTGTGGCCCTGTGATGGCCCAGCTGTATTGCTACCAGAGGGATCGACCTCCAGCGCTTCTCTGCAATGGCAGGATGGCTCATGTTTATAACAGCTTATGTTCTGCCCTCTCAGAACCTGGAAAATCCTGAAGGACAGCTGAGAGAGGAGGTTCATAAATGTGAGGATCTGATCTTGCTCTGGAAGTGTTATTAGAAGAGAGTGAACATCTTCCTGGAAATAAAAGTGGTTTCTTCAAGTTACTGCAGAAGTGATTATGGATCCCCCGGTTTTCAGGCAATGTGCATGACTCCTGGCAGAGGCCAAGCTTTCCCAGTGTGTAATCCGGCAACCCAGTGCCTGGCTGACTGTCCAGCTCTGCCACTCACATTGTCCCGGCGGCTGTAATGACAGCCTTGACCCCCGCCTGGCCCTGCCGTCGCAACATCCCACGCTTTCGGGAGGAACGGGGAGCCGACGTGAATTTTAGAAACCCCGCAGGAAAGCGAGAGCGCTGGAAAGAAGCGCTGCTCCCACACCAGGAACACTGGCCCGGCGGGACTCGCCCGTCCTGCAGAACATCCCTCTGCACGTCTTCTCGCATCCCTTTGTCTTTCCGCATCCTATTGCCCTTCTGTCATCCCCCTCTCCTTCCACATCCCTTGTGCGCATTTCTCCACATCCCCCTGGTCTCCGCATCCCCCCTACACGTCGTCCCGCACCCCCCTGCCCACAGACGCTCGCCGCTCCGAGCTTCTGCCCGGTATCTCGCCCCGGCGGGGACCCCCGACAGCAGCGGGTGCCCGGTGCCGGCGCGGAGAAGGGCGGCAGGAGCCGCGGTGCCACACCGGCCGGCGGGGCAGCGCTGACACGGCTGTGACGTCACCCGCTGCCGGCCCCGCGCGGGACGGGCGCCAGGAGCCGCGGCTGCCG
>VZUA01015418.1:0-10819 GCA_013401035.1 Horornis vulcanius
CTGCCATGGGACACCTTCCACTGGACCTGGTTATTTGTGCCTTGCACACACAGCTGGGAATTTCTGACCAGCACCACTGGAGGTTGTGGAGCAAAGATTTGCTGGTTTAGAGGCCACAATAAATCCCAGATAAACAGCAAAGAACTGATGTTGTTGTGAAATATAATTCACAGCATTTTAACAGAAAGGCTTTTTCACCCTAGGGATATACTGGAGATTCTCCATCTCTGGAAGTGTCCAAGGCCAGGCTGGACAGGGTTTGGAGCAGCCTGGGATATTGGAGGGTGGCCCTGCCCATGGCAGGAGATGATCTTTATGTTCCCTTTCAACCCAAATAATTCAGGGGTTCTCTGATTATGTTGTTGGTTACGCCACTTTAGCCAAATATTTGATGGAATTCCTTACTGGGCTGTGAGCAGTTCCCAGGACAAGCCAGGCTGGAAAATGGCTTAGAGCTCATCCCCCCCAGGAGTAAGCAGCACCGTGCTGGGGCTCTGACACACAAACCCAGCACAGGGAAGCTGGGACCTGGAGCAAGGTCCCCATTGTCACATCACCACAATTCTTCCAAAGTAAATTCCCCAGGTCTCCACAGCCCCTGCAAGGTGCTTCTGCAAGTTTAGAGGGAAACAAACACACCTCCCTTAGATCAACAACAAGAGTCTTCAATTCCTTTAGGCAGGCTCTCCAAACATAGGAGCTTTTCATCAGAGCTATTGCTAATTTTTAATGCCTCTTGTTGTGTTTTCCGTTCTGCTGCACACTGGAGAAGGCTCATTCCCCATGGGATGGGCTCATTTCCCAATGGAAACAGCAATGTCAACCAAAGTTAGGGGTAAAGGATGCAAGCCTTGTCATATTTGTCCCTAAATCTCTCCTGTGGATGGTTTTATTAATTTCCAGCCCCCTTCTCACCTTGGTGTTTGCTCTAAAGTGAGCTGAGCTCCAATGAAATAATTTTCAGGGATCAGGTTTGGCAGAAAGGAGCCAAAGCCCTTGTGTGTTCAGGGAGAGGGAAGGAGAGGCAGGGATGGGAGAGGAGCCTTTAGGTTACAGGATGTTATCTTATGAATTCTTTTATTAAAAGAAACACTGGTGGAAAATGCTGGTACAAAACTGAGTGTTCACATTGTCAAGGAATTGAATTGTACCAGTGCCAGTGGTGGTGCAGGACATTCCATCTGTGCTCCAGGAGACTGTGAAGGGAATATTGAGCAGTGACCATCCAGCCTTCCATGGCCAGGCCTGTTCTGGGACCAAGGGACCAACTCCTGGGGGGTGACAGCAATTTGGGCCCCCCCAGGGCTCCCGTGCCTCTGAGGTGGCTCCTTTCTCAGGAGAGCAGGGTTGATCAGCTCCGCTTCCCAGAAAACTGGATTTCCATCTCTGTCTCAGCACAGAGAACCACCTCATCTTCTTGCCTGGACTCTGATGGCAGCTTTTACCAGCTCATGATTAGTCTAAAAACAAGAGAGCCCTTCCTAGGCCAGGAGTTGGTGCCACCCTTCCCGGAGCTGCCCCACGTCAAGGCCATTGAGGTTTGGTTTCAGCCCTGCCCTGCTCGTACCTGTCTCCTTCCTTCTTCTTGGGGATTTTTTGCTGATTGAATTCTATTTGTCAGATAATTTTATGAG
The DNA here is from genome assembly GCA_013401035.1 of Horornis vulcanius. Taxonomy (NCBI): domain Eukaryota; kingdom Metazoa; phylum Chordata; class Aves; order Passeriformes; family Scotocercidae; genus Horornis; species Horornis vulcanius. The sequence continues at coordinate 1,635 of VZUA01015418.1, forward strand.
GCACGAAAATACCTCTTCCTGGTGGCCATTAGGTCACAGTTCCATGAATTTGCATTTTATCAATTTAAAAATAATTTTGTGCAGAGTAGGAGGAAAAAAAACATGAAGACATGTACACAACCAACTCCTAACCTTCCACCAGGGATCTGGGGGGACTTGCTTCCTCAATGGACAGGAGGAATTGTTCTGGGCAAAAATCTCCAGAATCTGTAGCACCACAGACAAGGCAACCCCAAAGGATCCACCCACTGCTGTGCAAATCCCATTTCAGTAATCCCAGAACTCCAGACTGGTTTGGGTTGGCAGGGACCTTAAATTCCATATCATTCCGCTCTCGTGGGCAGGGACAGCTCCACTGGGCCAGGCTGCTCAGTTATGGACCCCCCAGAGCTGCTGTTTCATATTAAGGTTTAGCAATGAAGAGACCTGGACAAGGCCTCCACTTTCCCTTGACTCATATCTCAGGTCTTTGAGAGCAAGACCTTGGAGGTGAGATGGAGAACAGGATCACCATTAAGTGTCTGTGGAAAGCCCAGCCCAGCTGTTGCTGTGCCCAAGGAGCCTGCAGCCCATGTCCCAGCAGTCATGGAATCACAGACGCATTGGGGTTGGTAAGATCATCAGTCCAACCATCTGGACTTGGCTTCTTCTTCACTCCCAAAACAACAGCGAGCTTCCACGTCTGCTCCTTTCTTATCCCTTCCTTACTGCTCACTTCTTTTGCCATTTCCCATTCCCACAAGAGAATCCTGTGCTTGCACCTAGGACTCAGTTGGTTTTGCAAGGGAAGGAGGGCCTGGAGCAATTGTAGGGTTGGGAAAGAGGGGGAGAAGGGTCTGTGGGACCCCTTGGGTCATGTAGGATCTGATAACCCAGCACAACCCTGGGACAACAGGCACCTTGGGAAGGCTGCAGGCACAGGATGCCAGAGGTGGTTTGGGGACTTTGGAGAATTTTGAGGAGATAAGCTGAGTGTGGTCGGGGAAGGGTCAATGCTGCTGATACCCACACACCCTCCAGGTTCCAAAGAACTCCTGAAAGGAAGCCAGGACACATTCTGGTCCTTTAGGGAGTTTTCATTGAGTGCACAGGATCATCCTGGAACAGTGGAATGATCACCTGAATCCACGTCAATTCAGCAGATAAGGGAGTGATTGTGTGGTGCAGTGATACTCGGGGGTCAAAGAGGAAGGGGTTGTAGCACTGCCAGTAACTGATGCTGTGTCAGGGAAAGAATTTGGGGCTGGGTATTTACAGAAACTCCTCATGAAACAAAAACACCTTACAAAGGGCCCGTGTTACTTCCTGCTGGGTGGGTCACATGAAAAATGGGGTGTGAAACTGGAGGTGCTCAGGTGGAGAATCTCCTGGGTGAGCAAGGAATGCCAGTTATGTCTCTAAATTTGGGATTAACCATGAGAACTGCACAGAGCCAAGGCAGAGAGATGGTCAAAGGATCTTCTTCTGCAGCAGGATGTGAGAACATGAGGCTCCTCAGAGGTGCCTGGGGCTTGGAGGGACCTGAGGGACTCGGTTCCACAGCTGCTGGGACTGATGAACCTCTCTCAGGACAGGTGTCCCAAGACTGGCACCCATCTCATGGCCAACACAGAGGAATTTGTTGAAATTCCTGGGGTTTGCTATCTAGAATGAGATAATAACATGAGTGAGATCTCTCTATGTTTTCCAGGAAGGAATGAAGAGTTCTCACAAGAACTGACAATGTTGACCCTTTAGTATGAGATTTTCACTCGAGGTATTTATTGGAGCTGCTGAACTGGCTGTTCAGGGCAGACCTCCCCACCCAGCCCCACACGATCCCCTGCCCTGACTGTTCTGGGATCCCCTGGGATCCATTGGAAGGCACCATGGGAATGGAGCAGGGGAATCCAGTGATCCCATAAATCCACCAGCGTCTGCCCAAGGATGCAGCTCCCACAGACCCTTCCCTCCCTCAGCCCCAGCTAAAGAGGGAATGGAAACCTTCAAATCAGAGGGGAAGCAGGAAGGAAGAACATGATGGAGTCACAACTGGAATAAGTTAATCCCGTTAATTACTGTTAAGTCTCAAGGAACTCAATTTCCAGAAAGCTGATTTTTTCCTCCTCTTGTACATAATCCATTTATTCCGTAGGGAGATAAGTTCTCTGCTGCTGTTCTGCAGCAGGCAGCTCCAGGAGCACCAGAATCACAAGGAGAGATGTACAGCAAAGAACAAAGTGCCCAAGGCCAGATTGGATGGGCCTTGGAGCAACCTGGGAGAGTGGAAAGTGTCCCTGTCCATGGCAGGGGGTGGAGTGACATGAGCTTTGAGGTCCTTTCCAACTCCAAACAGTCTGGGATTCTGGGATTTCACAGTTATTTTCTGGTTTATTTGGTTTGGGGCCCAGCTGGTGTCACCCAGCAATCTCTAAATCCAGTGTCACCTCTGGCAGGAATGTGGGCACTCCGGGATGGCTCCAGACCAGGGTGCTTAGCTGGGCACCACAGCTCAGCCCCTCTCAGGTGTTAAATCCCAGCTGTTCTGTGGAGCAGCTGAAAACCTGGCCCAGGATTCTGAATGATGGTGTTTCTCTGTTGCTGACAGAGCTGATTATCTGGTGATTTTCCAGGAATAGTCCCAGGTGGGGAAGGGAGGAGCAGCAGGAGGGATGCAATGGGGTGAGTGTGTGCAGAAGTTGTGCCCTCAACCCTGCCAGGATTATGGGGCTTGGCCTGAAGATAACACAATTAGGCAGGACTTTATTCCTGCCTTTTCCTCCACCTCATACCCCATCCCAAGCCACAAGCAGACTTTGACTCTTCAGGAGAAAGAACCCGAGAGTCATAAAACCATAGAATCCGTAAGGCTGGAAAAGAACTCCAGAATCATCAATTCTGATGTTCCCATCCCCCAGAGCTCCCAGGTCCTGATGTTCCTGTAGGTTAGAAGTGGCCAAGGGACATTCCTGCCCACGTCCCAAGGCTTCTGCTGGGCTGGTGTGGCCCCAGCCGTGGTTGGGAAGCCGCCCTTCCCCTCTGCCCACCCCGAGCCAGGCGCACCCACCCCACTGACACGTCCTGGGCGATGGCACTGACTCAGTTCCTGTCCCCATGGCACCGCTCTGCTCTCCAAGGGTGAGCTGGCTTTTTCCTGCCACTGGAAAATACTCTTCTTTTACATTCTTTTTAAATCTTTTTTCCATTGACACGGATGTCTAGACTCCACAAAGGGCAGAGGGAAGGTGGGACAGCCGTTCTTCCCGGGTTGTTTCCAACCCCAGTGGGATTGGAGAGTTGGCTGGTTCACAAAGAGCCCCATTCATGAGGTTGTTTTGTCTCCCAGCGTGACCTTTCAGGCCTAAAGATCTCTGAGATATTGACAATGCAACCAGAATTGGTTTCAGAGGAGTGTCTTCTGGTTTTCCTCCCCCTGTGGTGGAGGTGTGAGGACCTCACACTTCCTCCTGTCCCTCTTATCCAGAACACGGAACGGAGCCGTTCCTTCCCCTGCAGCAGAACAGAAAGGCTCAGTGAGGGCCTCTCCTGAGGAGGCCTGGAAAACCTTTTTAGATCATAACCTCCAGTTCTAGTGATGAAAATACTCCTGTTGATAGCCCAAAATAGATCTGAGCCGTGATTTTTCAGCACATGTACCCAAATATTCAAATGTTTATCTCGGCCCTTTCTGACTGAAGTGTTTTGGATTTGCCACTTAAAACAGAAACTTTTTTCCCCTCTCTCTCTTCTCTTCAAAAATGTTTTGCTTACCCTTAAATGCTGGGAAACTGGAAATAGTAGAAATACTCTTTTGCCTTGATTTAAGTGAAAGATCCCCTTTAAATCTCCTTTTCCCTGAACTGTTCCTTTCCGATTTGCTGGTACACGGGAGAGCTGTGGGTGGGGTAAGATCAAGCCTGAAATGAAACCTCTCCTTGTCTCACTTCAGCAAAGTGAGAAATGCTTCCCCCAGTGTCCCGAGACTGAGACCAACATTCTCTGTGAATAAAAACCAAAAAATATGGAGATAGAGAGGAAAAATGGATCCTGATGAAACATCAAGTGAAAAACCCTCAAATTTTTTTGAGCCACTTTTAATTTGTGCCACACTAAAAAAATCACTATTTGCAGCACAGGGCAACAGCACCCCTGGAATGTTTAAGCCAGGGCAGTTTTCCCTCACCAAAAGGCTTTGTGATGTCTCAGCATCTCTCCAAATTCCCACTTCTTGCCACGTTCTCTCAGATTTTGGTGCTTACGGGTCTTTTTAGTAATTAAGGGGTGAAATTCAGCCCTGGCATTTTTGACATGCTACCAGGAGCTGCTGAGGAGTTCTCTTCTCCCTCCCTCCTCTTTCCCACCCTGAAAGTGTCACAATTGGATTCCCTCCTGCTTGGATCCTGCATGGCCAGGAACTCCAACATCCAGAACCTGTTGCCCCAGAAGGTTTTGTCACAATTGCACAGCTCTGAGTGAGATCTGTTTATTGAAAATATTTTATTGCTTTCCAAAAACCAGTTTTAATAAACTCCAAGGAGATATAGGAAGTAGACCAGCAAAATTATTGAACACACTGAATTCTCTGGAATTGTCTCTGCAGGAAGAGAGCCAGCTCTGTGAGGACAAGTTGAGGAGACCCCATTTTGTCAGAGTTCATTGAGGTTGAGCTCCTCTGACTGCACCACTTTTATTCTTAAATTCCAGCACAACTTCAGGTGAAATCAATGATCAATGGATTGGTTTCAGCTGGAGTTTGATCAGCACCTTGCACCTGAGTCAGGTAAGAATAAGATCAACAGTTTTTGGAGATGGAACAGGCCATAGCTGCAGTGTTTGCCAAGGAAAACTCCTCATGAGGGTTTGAGACTCCTTCCCAACTCCTCCTGGTCAGCAGCCACCAATCCACACTGCCTGTCTTTCCTAAAAAGTCCATATCTTCCCATTGCTACGCTCCAGGAGCCATCCCACCATGACCCAGTGATGCCAGTGAGGTCACGGGTGAGCACGTCTCCAGCTCCTCCCCTGCATTTCAGGAGTTTGCAGAGAAGTTGGGCCCCTGGAGAAGACAAATGACTGCCTGGAGTGGCTGGAATTCCTTCCTCTGATCCTAAGGAATTTGCACTCTGGAGGAAATGTGCCATGAGATGGGAAGAGTTGGGCTGTAAGGCAAGAGACCAGCTCCTGGCATCCTCAAACACGTGGAGACTGCGCTCCTGAAATTCATAACATGGGAAGGGAGGGTCTGCCATAAAGCTCCAGCACCTTTAAGGATATAACATTGGAGTCATCCCAATGGGAATTCCACCCTGACACTGAGTGTGAAATACAGAAATGACACCTCAGGTCATGGCGTTTCTTTGGAGTGTTGGGTTCTCCCAGAAAGGCCTCCCAGGTGGGTGAAACATGGGTGGCCTCCATTCTGGAGAGAGCACAGCAGGAGACACCCCCAGCTCCCAGCCCAGGCTTGGCCAAGACCATTGGATCCACCAGAAAAGCACCTGGACACATCTCCCCTCCTCCTTTCCCACGTGGCGTGGCACTTGGGGACATGGGTCAGTGGTGGCCTTGGCAGTGCTGGGGGACAGCTGGACTCAAGGATTGGAAAGGTCCTTTCTCACCTAAAGGATTCTGTGTGATTCAAGTTTCATGCAGCATTTTTCCCCCACCACGTAATTCTGCACCACTTCATCTCACTCCATGCCCCAAATCCAAGGAATTCCCTCCCAGTGACAGGGATAGAGCTCTGTAACTCTGGGGCCAGCCTGTCACCAAAGGAAAGCTTGCTTTGGTGGTGACTGATCTCCAGGGAAAGCTGGCAGTGTCCTTAAGGGAAAATTTTCCTGCCTGTGGTTGGCCAGGCAGCACCGCACTGGGATATTTGAGTAGTGTCCATAGAAAGAGGAGGGAGTCACCCCTGCAGCTGGGAAGCCTCTCCCATCCCTCAATTTGGCCCACATGGCATTTTCCAGCAGGTGATGTCCCGGTGAGCAGGGAGCTGTGGGAGTCAGAAGCGGGTGTGGTGCTCGGGATGGGGGCTGGGACCCGGCCCTGGCCCCACCATGGCAGCCCTGCCCACCCCGTTGTGCACAGCATGGCCACGGCTCCGCAGCTCTTCCCGGCCTTTGGTGGGGAAACTGCCACTGGCAGTCACCACCAGGTGTTTCTTCTGCACCTGCTCCAGGATCTGCAGCACCTGGAATGGGTAAACACAGCAAGGAATAGGTTGGGAATTAGGGCAGAGCACTGATTTCTTCTCCAGCTGTTGCAATAATCAAATTATCATAAAATAATGGTTCGGAGGTGACCTTTAAAGATCCCCCATGGGCAGGGACACCTTCCACAAGATCTCCTCTTTCAAGTGTCTGGCTCCATTTTGGGATGGCACAAATCATTTCTGGGCTCAGAGGTCTCTGGATGGGTGAACATGGAGAGCCTGCCCCATGAGCTTGGATCCCAGAGCCCTTTTCATGAATGAATCAGCCCCACCTGCCCATTCCCCACCTCCACAGAGGTGCTCTGGAGCAGGACCAGCACAGAAGCGTGGAACTCTGCTCTTGTCCCTCCCACCAGCCTGGGATAACTCCTCAGGCTATCACAGACTTCTTTGTCTCCCTGCTGAATTGGGAAACCTCAGGTTGAAACTCAATCAATGGAGAAAGGGAATGGAAATTAAATCCAGCTGAATTTTACCTGAGACTTGGGGATGATGCCGACTCGGAAGAATCCAATGCTCCCACTGTCGATCTTGGTGCAGTCCACCACGGTGGAGGCAATGTTCTCTGGAGAAGGCCCACCACAGAGCACTGCATCCACCTAAAAACAGCAGATTTCCACACCAAATTCCCCTTGAAAAGGGAGAGTTTTCCCTCTCAACAGCAAACAATTCTCACCAAAGGCAATGCCTTCCTGCCCCACTGCAGTGACACCAGCACTAGATTTGGAGTGAATGAACCTCAAAGCAAGGACAGGGAGAGCTCTGTGGGGTGCAGGTCAGCACACAGCACAGGCAGGTCTACAGCAGCTGAGGAGCTCTGGAGAAGTCCCATCCACAAAGAAAATGTGTATGAAGTTTTGGTTCTTGAGGAGTTAGAGGTGGAAGATTTAAACCACAGTGGGTCTGATTTTCTAAGTCTGTGAAGTTTTCAGCCTGTCAGCTGCTGATTTTTTCTTTCCTTGGGAAAAATTCCTTGTCTCAAGAAAAAATCCATGTAGACAGTCGTGGTACTTCTAAACTCTCATAACAACCCTCTCACAGGTGTTGTTTCCATTATTTAACCAATTTAAAAAAATGTCTTTACAGACCAATTATATGGTTCCTTAGCACAGCATGTTATAAAAAGGCTGTACAAAATTGTAAATAAAGCCTCTCTGATCTTTCTTCTACCTGGAGTCAAGCTCTTAATTTTCATGTCCAACAGTGATATATCACCTCTTGTGTAAAGCTGCTGTGATGGCACAAAATGTAAAACCCCCAGAACTCAGCAGTGAAATCTTAGAATCATGGAATCATCCTGAGTTGGAAGGATCCACAGGCACCATCAGTCCAACCCCTGGCCCTGCACAGGACACCCCAACAATTCCACCCTTCCAAAGGCTCCTGGAGCTCTGGCATTCCCTGGGGAGCCTGGGCAGTGCCAGCAGCCTCTGGAGGAAGAACCTTTCCTGAAATCCCACCTAAACCATGGAAAGGCCATTACCATGGCCACTAAAAGCCAGGAATATTTTGGAGCTCAGCACCAGTTTTAGACCAGCCCCAGTCTTAGATGGGAACGCCTGAGCTCTCACAGGCCAGTGCCAGCTGGCACATTCAGGCACCAGGATTTGATTGCTTGTAAGCAAGAAGGAATTTTTCATTGCTCCCATCATCCTGTGTTAGAATAAGAACCAACTCACGTTGCCAAGCCATAACTACACTGTGTAAAGCAGAAGAGTTTTGTTTTCACACCAAGATCTGTGCTTTAAAATCTTCTTTCTCTTTGACACCAGCATGAGGAGCATCCATGAGATTTTTTTAAATTAGAGGTTTTCCCAGATTCCTGACACCATCTATTGATTTGCCTTCTGGGGACAAAGTGGTTGCATTTTTCCATCCCCACATCTCTTGGTTACCTTATCTCCCAGCTTGGCATACACTTGGTTGTGGTGGGTCGTGTCAGCCTCTCCTGTGGGGTTGGCTGATGTGACCACAATGGGGCCGACCTGGTGACAGAAAAACAGGAGTCAGAGCTCTGAGCACGACTTTTGGGATAAAACAGGTAACTCAGAGCTCTGAACTTCACCTGTGACTCTGAAGAGAGCTCAGTGTGGCTCACCCAGGGGAGGCACCTTCTTTGCAGGCATCCCCAGTCCCACCAAACAGCGTTAGAGTGACCAGCACGGACAAATTTGGGTTTAGTGATGATGGCCATGAAAGGGCACCTTGCTTTCCAGCAACAGCACTTGCCTAGACCTAGAACACTCAGGGTATCACAGATCCTTGGCCACTTTCTGCACCTTCTGAAGTTACTCTGGCCTCAGAGAAGCCCATGCTTCCAACAGTGTTCTACACTGGAAATGAAACTGTGCCTGTAAAGGGGATTCTCCTGATTTCCTGACCTGGAGGTTACTCCTTTTCCCCTCTTTGCTGCCATAAAATCCCTCCCAGCTGCCTGCAGACCCCAGCCCTCCCCAGAGAAGGGGTCTGGTCACCAGGGCTGAGGTGCTGTGACTCACCAGGTCGATGAGGTGTGTGGTGACAGAGCAGTCAGGGATGCGGATGGCCACACTCTGAGGGGTTCCAACGTACTTGGCAGAGTCCTTCATTCCCAGGAAATCCACCCATTCACCTGCACCAAGCAGAGTCACTCAGCACTCAGATTTACAACAGTCCAAACACAATGATTGTAACAGGAATTTCCCTGTGGAACACATGGTATTGCAGGGGTTCACAGTTCTAGGAATTTCAAACCCAAAGCTCTTCAGAGAGCTTGCAATTAACAGCATTTCCTCACCTCTGGGAATGACCAAGCTAATGGGAGATGGCCAGGCAGCCTCCATGAAGTCCCAGAGGAGGGGAGTGAACAGATGCTTGGCAGGTTCCAGCTGCTTTAGGCTGGAAATCCAGAGGGACATGGGGCGGTCCTGAGCCTGGCGCTTGGACCTGGAAAGAGGGAAGAAAACATGAGGCTGGAAGTAGGATGAGGATTGAAATTCAAGGAAAGGAAACT